>QLPN01002716.1:0-19950 GCA_003314395.1 Albatrellus ellisii
CTCTTATACCTATTCAGAACCCCAAACTGCCTACTTTAAGGGACAACTGGTTATTAATGACACTTCCCTTCTCATCTTATTGGTATGTCTTTTCTATTTATGGTTTGAGCTCCTCTTAAACTCTAATAAGTAGACAGTGTGATCAGCATCATAAGGTAATGAAAAAACCAATATCATTATCCATCTGACAACACAATACAAGGTCAAAGATTTGCCAACATAGAACAATCTTGAAACATATGGAGCGAGTCCTTGTGACATAAAACATCAAGACCTAGCTAATGATACAAGAGGAACAATTGTTGTGATTGTTCCACATCCCTGACAAACCAAGTTCTGCACAATACCTCTCCCTCTCTGTAAAGCTAGATCATTCACATGCCATACAGTCATCAGACCCAGAAGAGAATGCATTACCCAGCCATGAATACATTTAATAATGTCCTATCTTTGTTTTTGCCAAGTTGGACACAGCAATGTGGCTTGAACTGAAGCAACCAGAAAAATTATTTGATCAGTTTGTTTGGCAAGGATGCTGTGCCTGCAGGTCTTGGAGCCCTGCACAGCCACAAAAGGCAATAGAAAAAGCTTTATAGTGGGGTTTGTAACCCCCTAGCTTACCACATCACATACACCCAACCAAGGCTATGTCATGCTCCCTCATCATCACCTACATCATGCTCTTACTACATCAGATTGTCTCCCCTGCCTGCACTGTTATTATCACATGCTCTCTTTCCCTCATACATTCCATCCCATTTCCTACTGTATATAAAGACACAACTATGGCCTCTAATGGACAGGGCCTTTCTCCTCCATCCCCTTTTTACACTGGTCTCTCTCTCACTACCCCTGCATTGTCCTGAGTTGCTGCTATACAGTCAACATTCCTGTTTCTGTTGGATTCTCACACTGAGTCTGCCTCTTCCAGTCCTTACTCCCTCTCTCTTCTTTTTGTGGTTGTACACTGTTATGATGCACTTGCTTTGGCACCTTGTAATGTGTTTTCTTTCTTTCTTGCTTTCTTTCTTTCTTTCTTCTTTCTTCTTATCTTACTTACTAGTAAAGTGTAGTATTATTACTACAAGTGTGAGCTTAGCTCCACTTTACTTAGTAAGGACTTATCTTTCCCTTATAGTACTTTAGTATTTACTTACTAGAGTGTGAGCTTAGCTCCAAGTACTATAAGGAACATTATCTTTTATCTTTTCCTTATTTATTACAACATTTACTTGCTAAGGACAATTACTATACAATTAGCAAAGACTCATTTCATTTTGTCCTTATTTGTCCTTATTTGTCTCTTATTTCACTCATGCTTGTGGCTACTTTACATTAGCTTACTATGGACATGTCTCAGGTCACATGACTGTGTTGATTGCTGTGCAATCATCATTGATCAGTGAACCTTATCTACTTTTAACTATCTTTAGAACTCCAATTCTGTATAAGTAGTTGAAAGCCTGGTGGTCTTAAACCCCAGTCTTGTCAACTTCACAATCTAGGGATTCTCCTATACTGCACTTGATCTAAAGCTTGCCCTTGCCTTGTTCCTGTGAGGCTCATGCTAGACATTGAGGTCACAAGAGTAAGAGGAGGAGATGGATGAGGGATGAGACAGTACACTTAGGATGAAGTCACACTGAAAGGCAGATATCCCAGATGTATAAAGCTAAAGAAATACATGCTACAGAAGTGCCCTATATATACTAAAGAGATTGGCACACAGACCATGTGCTGTTACTATAGGGCAGGCATATGTAAGCAAGATGTGCAGCATCTGTGAGAACTATCAGTCAGCAATGCACAGCATTGCACAGCATCAATAAGCAACTGTGAGAATATGAGTCATATGTGTATAGTGATCAGTCCAATGATGAATGAACATGAGTCATAGATAATTGTGATAATATCCACTGATGATCTGATAAGATGAGATAAGATATCTCTTGTAGATCTTGAGTGATAAGATTGAAAGAAATTGTAAAATGAAGAGAAAAATAAGTATGTCCTGACAGTTCCATTCTAAGAACTATGTTTAACAGATCTCTAAGTCACTCTAAGTGTCACTAGGACATCCTGAACTCGTCACTCTGGATCCTTGTTTAGTCATCAGTGATATCATCCTCATCATTATCTTGTTGATCCCTCTCTTCATCATCATCAGGAATGTTTATTACATTCATCAAGCACATGCCAACTACCTTGTTACCAGGGGTATAGTTATCACAAACCTTCACTAAGACTGTCCAATAGGCTGCTCTTAGCATACACTATGTACACTGCCCTCTTGATCTTTGTCTGCACATACCCTGCCATCATCATAGGGATCATCACCTTCTATGTCCTGTATACTCCCATGCCATCTCACTCTGACCTCCCCCCTGCTGTGCTGAACATCCTGTGCCATCAGTTTCACTCCTAGTCTGATTTCCTTCTTTGTACTAGTGTTCCCATGCCATGCATGGTGTTCCACTTTTTTTGAAACATTGACCTTGGACTGTTTTTCCTTCTCTCTTCTCTTCACCAAACCATATCTCCATTCATGTCATACCTTTTCCCAAACTGCATCTCTGTTTGTATCATATTGTTGCCCCCATCCACCTCCCCCTCCTGCTACCATTGATCTGACCTCCAATATCTAGCTCAATCTCCAACTCTGACTCAGACTTGGATCTTCCTGTACACCAACCTATCATGTCACCAAATCTCCATACTGATCTGGCTTATTTTGAACAGACCTCCCTTTCCAAATCCCCTACATTGACAGCTGGAGAAATTTCCCATGAAGTACTTCACTGCTGGGCTGCTGAATGTGAAGCCTATTTCTTGGTCAAGTCCATTGATGAGAAAGAACAAGTATGTATGGCCTCTTATGGTCTCCAGGACTGATGCACTGCCATATGGTTGGATGCCAACAAGGTCAACCTCAAGGCACTGTTGTTTGACAAGTTCATTGAAAAGATGCAAGAGCTCTGTGTGAGGCCAACACTATGTCAAAGCCAAACAACTAAGGAAAGAGCTAAAACAACAAAAGGACAATTGCACTTGGACTAGTGGATATCCCAGATATATAATCAGCTAAAGAGAATAAGAAAGAGAAGATGCTACTGTACCTAGTGGATATCTGTAAGATGGCAGTCCTACATATCCCTGTAAGGGAGACTGGTGTGCACTAACTTAAGGATCACTCCAAAAGAAAGGATTTGCCAGCCATAACAAGCTGGAGTATATTCAACTATCTAACAAAGACTATATACTACAGCTATAAGCACACAGACCAGTGCAGTAACTATAGGGCAGGTCTATGAAGACAATACCCACAGTAAGTAATGACATCATGTGCAGCATGGGTGCATCCAGAGTCCAAGGCACAAAAGGACAGTAAGTAGATAAAGATAAGATCAGATCAGATAGACTGAAAGGAAAGATGATCTAATCTTATCTAATCAAAAGGAAAATGTAAAGAAAGTAAAAGTAAAAGAAAAGAGTAAACACTCCAATAAATCGAAGCCTGACAATATCCCAGATGATCAGAACTGGGGAATAAACTGCTAGGAGTCCTATGTATATATAATACCCTAGAGCATGCACAGACCATGCAGTACAGTATAGGGTTGGAGAATGAGAAAGTATAGTAATAATGTCATACCTAATAATAGAGGGGACATATAAGTGCCAACTGAGGCTCCGCAGTAACTGTGGGAATGATTGGTGATACTCTGCAGCAAGTGTGAGAAGGATTGGTGAGCATCCACAGTAAGAGTGAGAAAATGAATCATAGCTAAATATAGAACAGGCCAATTGGAGATCAGATGACATATGCATCATCAGCCAATAAAGATCAACAAAAGGAATGCATGACTGTGGGAATCACTTCAATAGATCAGAAGTGATTGTAAGATCTATGATGATAGAAACATAAGAAAATAAAGAGAAAAATAGGGAAAATAATAGTGGCCTGACACTCTGGCTGGAGCCAAACTGGGAGCTCCACCTGAGCAACACCCTCCTCAATGCACAGCAAGAGGACATGCTGTTCTGGGACTGGTGTCAGGCCACTATTGTTTTCTCTATTTTTCTCTTCATTGTTCCTATTTTTCTTATGTCTCTACCACTATATATCTTACAATTGCTCCTGATCTATCAAAGTGATTCCCATGGTCATGCATTCCTTTTGTTCATCTTTATTGGCCAATGATACATTAGTTGTCTGATCTTGGATTGACCTGTTCTATCTTTAGCTATGACTTGTTTTCTCACCATTACTGCAGATGCTCACCAATCCTTCTTACCCCTGCTGTGGAGCCTCAGTCAGCACTTACGCATCCCTTCTATTAATAGGTATGACATCATTACTTTACTTTCTCATTCTATGGCCCTATACTGTACAGCATGGTCTGTGCACTCTCTAGTCTACTATATATACATAGGACTCCTAGTGCAGTTCTGATCATCTTGGATATCTGCTAGGTGCAGTAGTTTCTAGTCATTCTTGTCTCTTCTTTACTGATTATATATCTGGGATATCCATTAGTCTAAGTGTGATTGTCCTTTTGTTTTAGCATTCTTCAGTTGTTCAGCTTCAACATAGTGTTAACCTCACAACTGGCAACTCCACCTCAGTGGTGTCAATGCCCTCCTTGCTGTTGATGTCTATATGCTGACTAACCATCTCCTTCCTTTTTCAATTGGATACTGTACACACACACACACACACACACACACACACACACACACACACACACACACACACACACACACACACACACACACACACACACACACACACACACACACACACACATGCATACACATACTTATACAGTTCCTTTGTTCATACTTCTATGGTCTGTGCACTACTATACTTACTATAAGTAGCTTGCATTGATACAATGTACAAATAAGAACTATTCAAGTTCCACTCATGCATATGACCTGCATTTATCACTTGCCAATACTGAATCTCACCTTGATGAAGCCACCTTCTGTCATAAGCTCACCTCAGGCCTAAACCCAACCACCCAGGCAGATGTCAAACATGAGAAACCCAACCCCCTCCTCCCACTTCAAACCTGGCTTTGCAATGTCAATCACATTGACCAGGATTATATCAGTCACAATGACAACATTTTGAAAATCATCACCAACTCTCACACTAAGCCCTCTGTATCACATGCTATCACCCCATCTTCTTCTACATCCCTCCCTGCCCAAGTTTGTTGCATAGTCCCCAAACTCACCATGATTGAGTGTGAACTCCTCCCAAAGTACAAAGGATGCTTCAAATATTGCAAGTTCCATGCTGGACATTGCTCCAATGCCTGCCGAAATGACTACCAGACTGCAAACCTGTACAAACCTCTCACAGAAGCTATGGCCCTTGTGGTGTCTTGTGCCCAACCCTGCACACTTGTTGCCACAATCCTACTGGGTGCCACCAACTACACTTCTGGCATTATACTCCTGGACTCAGATGATTCTGATGATGATGGTGAAGGGTGCATCTCTTCTCCAACTTCCTTTTCTTTTCCTCCACCCCCATTCCACACTGATGCACTGCTTTGGCACTGCCACCTTGATGGCCCCCTCTTGTCCCATCAAATGATGGCTCTTATTGATGATGAATCACAGTATGTTCTGATCTGTGAGTCTCTTGTCAAAGAGACTGGCCTGCACCTCTGTTGCCCACCATCACCTATACCCCTTGAGTCTGCATTTGCACCTACTGATTCACTTCCTTCTGCCTCCCACACACCAGTTCCTGATGCCTGTGTGACCCCTGGGTCAAGTTAACTCTTACATCCTTAGATTTCTTGTATTGTTCTCAGGTTGTCCACACCCTTGTCATAAATTCTCTCTGTATGCCAATTGTCCTTGGCAGTCCCTTCTTACAGCATAATGCAGTTGTTGTTGATCATGGCTCATGCACATGTATCCCAAAAGGCACCAACTATAATTTGTTATGTGATCCTGATGATGACCCACCTCTGCTGAGGGCACCAGCTGTCCCTATTGATCATCATCCAGCAGTTCTTGAGGAACTTGCAGACCAATTGATTTCACACTGTGCAAATGTAGAATGCACTTTCAAGGATGTCCATCTGCACATTGCCACAGCCATCCATACCAGGATTTCCTCCCTCACCTCCAACACACACACCTCTACATGCACCAATCAGCTCTCTGAGCACAATTGCTGCATGAAAGTGAAATTTGCTGACCATTTTCCCTTGAATATTCCCTATGTCAATGAGCTCCCCACAGATGTATACCACCACATTACCCTGAAAGATGCAAATAAAACTATCAATATGCATGTCCCTGGAAATACAAAGAAGCCTGGCACATGCTCATATGCTAACACCTCAGCACTGGTCACATCTGTCCATCCTCCAGTGCACAGTGTTTGCTTGCCTTGATCATCCCAAAAGCCAATTGTTCTGTGCTACCCACTGGGTTAACAACTATCACCAACTCAATGCAAACACTGTGCCTGATACTTTTCTGCTCCTGTGTATTGATGACATCCTTGCTGACTGCACCAAAGGTAAGATCTGTTTGCACAGGCTATGGCAGACAACTATGATTGTGAGCAGTATACTTATGTATTCCCTGCACAGGGAAAGCAAGAGTAGCATTGCTGCAGCAGTGATAAGTAATGTGGACAACAGTAGGTTGCCACAAGCGAAGAGATAGAGCTGCAAGGTTTGTGAGATGAAGTTGGTAACAAGATGTGGGAATGAGGTACTCACTCAGTGTCTGTAAGACAATGACTGAGGAGAAGTAGGGTGGTAGCACATCTTATATACTGTGTAAAGATATAGTTGAGGTGGAGCATGTAAACTACAATACAAGGATGCCCAAAAGTATGTGGGATGCACATCATCTGGAGTATGGGTGGTGTGGGGATTGTGCTAAGAGTGGCCTATTGGACGGTCTTAGGGAAGGTCTATAATAGTGCTCCTGGTAACAAGAGTTTGGATATTGGCTTGATGAACATAATAGAGATTCTGGATGACGATGAAGAGTGGGATTAGCAATATGGTTACGAGGATGATTCCACCAATAATGATATGGGGATCCAGATTGACTTAGTGTAAGAAGTCTTAGTGATTGTTCTAAAGTTCTTAGACTTAGTTCTTAGAGAAGAGTGAGGTTATAACAATCTTAAGTCAAGTGCAGTTTATAAGGAGAAATCCCTAGATTGCGAAGTTGACAAGACTTGGGTTTTAAGACCACCAGTTTGTCAACTATTTATACTAAACTAGCGATCTATCTATAGTAAAGTTGCGCAGTATTGCGCAGTAAGTAAACGATAATATGCAGTAATGTGCAGTAAATACGCGTCCATGTGATATAAGTGGCTCAGCCACAAGCGTGAAATGAACATGAGATAAACAAATGTAAATAAGAGCGAAAAAAGGGAGTCCTTGCTAATTGTATAGTGATAGTCCTTAGCAAGTAAATGTTATAATAAAATAAAGAAAGATAAAAGGAGAAAAAGATAAGTCTAATATAGTACTTGGAGCTATGCTCACACTTAAGTATGTAAATACTTAAGTACTATAAAAGAGAATGGAAAGATAAGTCTTTACTAAGTAAAGTGGAGCTAAGCTCACACTTGTAGTAATAATACTACACTTTACTTAGTAAAAAGAGAAAGAGGAAAGAAAGAAAAAAAGAAAACACGTTACGAGGTGCCAAAGCAAGTGCCTCGTAACAGATTGTAAGTAGTGATTGGTATGTCATATGTATGTAAGTATGTGTGGGGAGTAAGAGTGGGGAATGCCAAACGAAAGGATAAGTAGGAGATGCATTAATCAACACACAGTTATAAGTTCAACAAGATCTTGGGAAAAATCAACATGACCAATTCATTTTTTCAGACATGGGTCCATCCTGACAATATACATCTCACCACTGTCACTATGCCTTTCATGCTCTATGAATGGCCCATTGATAGGTGCTGTGGTGTGATGTGAATGTAATCTACAATCACAGCCACAACAAATGCTGAAGGGTGTGAGCCATAAGATCCCCTAGACACCAAAAGGACAGAGAGTTAGTTGTAATAGGGTGATGCAATGACACAACACAAGTGGGCAATAACAGCAAAACATGACATGGTAAACACAACAATAATGCAGATGAGAACATAATAGAGGAGAATGCAACATGAACAAAACACAATGCAGACACAATGCAACTATAAATGGAACCTATGAGGTGCACATACTTTCTTGATTCAATGGACACAAGGTAGGAGGGATGAATAGTGCCTTTTCACCTTCTGACTTGGATGGGAGAGGGGAGACAAATCACAGGTGGGGGAAATCTGTTCATTTCTGACAGATGATGAGTCATATAAATACAGGCTTAGCTCCAAGACTAGAGCACAACAAAACAAAACAGAAAATTTACAATGCAGGGTCAATCATATGGATAATTGGAGATGAGGTGGGGTCCAGGCATGAATGAAATAAAACAGACAAAGTATCATACTATAAAGGATGAGCAAAAAAGGAATAGTACTGATCACACCAAATGCTGACTTTGTGACTCATGACTCCATGGTTACTTTGGCATGCCTTGACCATGCCTTGGCCTACATGTCCTATCAGTCCTGCTCCTCATCAGCCAAACCTAGTCCCCTGGTCCAGCACTGAAGCAAATGTGTGATTGATGTGACTGTGGATGATTATTGTGTGCAGTGTGTTAATGTTGCTGTATTCACCTGATGTTGCTGATGGTAGTTTTCCAATTCTACATGTGTGTGATGCTCATCACTGTAATGCCCATGGGTGGCTGTAATGTGCCTGCCACCCACCAGTGCTGCATGACCACCATGCTACAACCATTCCTTGGAGTCATATGCCATGTGTACCTCAATGACATCATCATCTCACCCTCCTCATTTGTTGAACATGCCAAAAATGTCCACACAGTCCTCTAAGCCCTCCAGGACACTCATCTTCATTGTTCACCCAAGAAAACCTCTCTCTTCTGTGATGAGGTCACCTTTCTCAGCCACCAGACCTCTGCCTGTGGTATTGAGGCTGACTCTGACAAGGTCCAACATATCCTTGACTGGCCCACCCCTTGCAACTCCACTGACATCCATGCCTTTCTAGGCCTCATCTGTTATATTGTGTCTTTCCTCCCACAGCTGGCTGAGCACATGTGTATCCTTACTCCCTTGACCACCAAAGATGCTGACATCCAATTTCCACAGTGGTCCCCTCTCCATGATGCCACTTTTTGCACCATCAAAGACCTTGTCATTGGCCACAACTGCCTCACCATGATCAACCATGACAACCCTAGTGACAACAAAATTTTCATCACCTGCAATGCCAGTGAATGGTGCATGGGTGCAGTCCTCTCTTGGGGTCCAACTTGGGAATCCACCTGCCCCATCACTTTTGACTCTAGCCAGCTGGCTGGCACCAAACTCAACTATCTGGTACATGAAAAAGAATTGTCTGTGCACTGAAGAAGTGGTGTATGGATCTCCTCAGCTCCCATTTTACCATCCACATGGACCACCACACTCTCAAGAACATTTTTACACAATGTGACCTTTCTCAGCAACAGAGCAGATGGCAAGAATTCTTCTCCCAATATGATTTAGACATCCATTACCTCACAGGCCCCAACAATACTGTTGCAGATGTGCTCTCTCACCTCCCTCCTGACCCATCCTCCACACCTTCCTCCCTCATCACCACCATTGCCTTATCACTATCACACCACTACCCTCCTCTCTCACATATTGCTGCCATTCTCCACATTTTGGCAGGCACTTCCCTCCTCCCCATGATCCATATGTATTATTCCTCCTGATAGCACAGGATGTTTGGCATGGTGGCAAAGGTGACAGAAGACCTTCCCTAAGCAGGGGAGAGGTCAGAGTGAGTGGGCATGGGAGTGTATAGGATGTAGAAGGTGATGAACCCCATGATGATGGTGGGGTATGCACAGACAAAGACAAGGAGAGCAGTGTACATACCATACAACCACAAAGAGAGAAGAGAGGGAGTAAGGACTGGAAGAGGCAGACTCAGAGTGAGAAAGAGGAGTAGATTGGAACCCACACAAGGTGTGGGAACACTCAAAAGGAGACAAGGAAGATTGGACCAGAAATGAATCAAGACAGTTGGCTGTATAATGGTGGTCTAGACCAACATACAGGAAGTGGAATAGGAGAAGCACAATGAAAGAGCAAAACAGGAGATGATCCTAATAGGTCATAGTTTGAGGTCTTATATACTATGCAGGTGGGTGGAATGCATAGGGGATGTATGGAGGAATGTGATAAAGGAGTGATCAATGGTATGATGTATGGTGGTGAGTAACATGGTAAATGACATGTTGGGGGGGGGATCATGATGAGTAAGCCTGGGGGGTTACACTCCTCCCCAGATAGAAAAAATATGAGGAATGTAAAAAATAAAAATAAAAGAAGGAAAAGGAGAGCCTGAAAAAAAACATCATGAGACATGGTGTGTGAGCCACACAACAAGAGCCAGGGTATTGATGAGCTCACAGCCTGGGAGCCATTGTAGATTTTCCAGTCCCCAACCTTTCCATCAGATGAGGTATTGATGACCACAGCCATGACAGTGTTCATTGACAATAGCATTGATCTTGTGGTGGCCATTGGTGTTTGGCATGGGGCATGGCAGTGTGCTGGTGGCATTGGATGATGGGGTCACATCAACAAAAGGTCATAAGGTGCTGAAATGGAAGGTGGGGAAAATGTTGCTATGTGCCAGCAAGTCAAGGGTATAAGAACTGGTCTCAGGGTGGGTGATAAGGATGGTGTATGGGCTGTCATAGTGAGGTATGAACTTGGTGACATGGGATGGGTCCTGAGCTTGAAATTTGTGGCAGTGGTTGTGCATGGAGAGAAGGACACAGTCTCTGACTTGGTAGACATGCTTAGGACCATGGTGGTGATTGGCAAATTCCACTTGGTGGAGCTTGGCAGCAACAAGATTGTCTTTGGCCTCTGCAAGGTCAAGGTGGAGTTGAGCAATAAAGGCATGAGTGGGAGGTTGCAGGGTGGATGAAGAGGAGGTGATGAGAGGTGGAATGAGGTGAGGTTCATGGCCAAGGTGGAGCTAGAAGGGGGTGAAGCCAATGGAAGTATGTACAGTAGACATGAAATCAAAATGCACCTGCAGTAAAGTGCAGGCCCAGCTGCATTGTTCACAGTTGACATGGAAACAAAGGCATTGAAGGATGGTCCAGTTGGTATGTTCACTTGTGCCATCAGTCTGAGGGTGGAAAGCAGATGACATACAGAGCTTGACACCAGTGAGGTGGTGAAGTTCATGCCAGAATGAAGAGATAAAGAGTTTGTCATGGTCAGAAACAATGTTGAGGGGGAGGCCATTCTCACAAAACCAATGGTCAAAAAAAAGGTGGGTGAAGGCTTTAGTGGTGATGTCAGTGCAGGTAGGGAGGATATGGATGTTGGCACCAAGATGGTCAGTCATGGTGATGATGGCATTGAATCCCAAGTCCTCCAGGAGAGGGCTGATAAAGTTGATGGTGACACTGTCACCATGGTGTTCAGGGACAGGCAAAGGGTGCAGTGGACCAGGGGGCTTGGACATGCATGATTTGTTGCATTGACAAGCCAAGCAAGAAGGGACATATCCTTGTTCAAGGTCAGCATGCATGTGAGGCCAATAGTATCTGGAGTGGAGGGCAGCATAGGACTTGTCTGTGCCAAAATGGCCAAGAGCACCATGGGCCAGGGTGAAAAGCTCTTGGCAGAGGGTACCCACACAGGTGATGACTAGATGGTCATCAAGGTAGAGGAGACTGTCATGGGAGGCAGCATTGGGAAGACTGGAGAGGTTGTGAAGGAGGTGGAGGGAAAACAGGTCAGTAGAGTAGCCAGCATGGATTTGTGACAGGAGGGAGTCATTGGAGGAGATCCAGAACAGGGAGGCAATGGTGGCAAGGAGGGGGTTGTGATGGCTGAGAGAAAGGCCAATCATGGCAATGAGTAAAGTGGAGGGGGAATCTGTGGAGACCAGAAGGTGGGAAAGAGCATCTGCTACCATGTTTTCAGGGCCTGCAAGATAATGGATGGAGAAATCGCATTGGGAGAAGAATTCCTGCCAACAGCTTTGGTGGCAAGAGAGATCATGCTGGGTGAAAAAGTTTTCCAGGGTGTGGTGATCAGTACAAACAGTGAAATGGGACCCAAGAAGGTCAACACACCATTTCTTGAGGGCATGGATGATGGCCAGGAGCTCTTTCTCATGGACAGGAGTCAAAAGCAACTGGGTGGGCCAATTCCCAAGTAGGGCCCCAAGAGAGGACCACTCCAGTATGCCATTCACTGGCATCACAGGTGACAAAGATATGGTTGTTGCCCAGTGCATCATGATTGATCATTGTGAGGCAATTGTGGCTAGTGACCAATCATTTGATGGCATGAAAAGCTGCCTCATGAGCAGAGGTCCACTCTGGGAAATGCAGGTCAGCATCCTTCATCATTAATGGGGTCAAGAGGCAAGTGTGTTCAGCAAGTTCAGGCAGAAATGACATGATGTAACAGACAAGACTGAGAAAAGCATGGATGTCAGTCAAGTTGTGCAGCAATGGCCAGTTAAGGATGCATTTGACTTTGTCAGTGTCTGCTTTGATGCCATAGGAAGAGATGGTGTGTGTTATGAGGCACTTGCTTTGGCACCTCATAATGGTTTCTTTTCTTCTTTTTCTTTTTTCTTTTTTATCTTTCCTATATTTCACTTACTATAAGCATAATATTAACTACAGCAGTGAGCTTAGCCCCTACTTATAGTAAGGACTCATTTTCTTTTCTCTTTTATAGTACTTAAGTATTTACATACTTAAGTGTGAGCTTAGCTCCAAGTACTATAAAAGACTTATCTTTTCCTTTATTTATTTATTATAACATTTACTTGCTAAGGACTATTACTATACAATTAGCAAGGACTTGTCTTATTTTGTCTTTGTTTATCTTTGTTTACCTCTCATTCACTTCATGCTTGTGGCTGAGCCACTTACTGTACTTTATGGATGCATCTTAGGTCATGTGATCTCGTTGATTGCTGCACAATCATTGTTGATCCATGAACCTTATCTACTTGTACTATCTTTATGACTCTGGTTTTGTATAAGTAGTTGAAAGACTGGCAGTCTTAAACCCCAGTCTTGTCAACTTTGCAATCTAGGGATTCTCCTATACTGCACTTGACCTAAAGCTCACTACAAACTTGCTTCACTCTAAGTGTCACTAAGATATCATAAACTCATCACACTGAATCCTCATATAGTCATTGGCAGTATCATCCTCATCACTATTTTGTTGATTCCTCTCTTCATTGTCATCAGGAATGGTTACTACACTTACCAAACACGCATCTACTACCTTGTTACCAGGGGTATTATTGTATCAGACCTTCCCTAAGACTGTCCAATAGGCTGCTCTTAGCAGTGTGTCCAAGAAACTTAATAGAGTTGCAGAAAAGCAAGGTCTTCTTAGGAGAGCAGTAGAGGTGAGCATCTCAGAGAGCTTGGAGGACTGTCTGAATGTTGCAGGCATGTTCAGTGAGATACAAGGACCAAATTATGATATTGTCAAGGTATACATGACAAATAACACCAAGGAGAGGGCAGAGTGCTGCAGTCATACAACATTGGTGTGTAGCTGGAGTGTTGCAGCCCCCCATGGGCATGACAGGCCATTCATAGAGACTGAAAGGGGTCACAATGGCTGTCAAATGGATGTCATCAGGATGGACATGAGTTTGAAAAAAGGAATTTGTCATATTGATTTTACCCCAGATGACACCTTTGGTGCAGTCAGACAGAATGTCATCAACATGAGGCAATGGGAGGTTATCTGGGATGGTATTTGCATTGAGTTGTCAGTAGTCATTAACCCAGCTGCTAAGAGCGGCCTATTGGGCGGTCTTAGGGAAGGTCTAAAATGTTACTCCTGGTAACCAAGGTTTGGATATTGGCTTGATGAATGTAATAGAGGTTCTGAATGACGATGAAGAGTGGGATTAACGATATAGTTACGAGGATGATTCCACTGATAACGATACGAGGATCCAGTTTGACTTAGTGTAAGATGTCTTAATAGCCTTTAGAATTCTTAGACTTAGTTTAAGAAAGAGTGAAGCGAGTGGTTAACGAGCTTAGATCAAGCGCAGTATAAGGAGAATCCCTAGATTGCAAAGTTGACAAGACTGGGGTTTAAGACCGCCAGTTTGTCAACTATTTATACAAGACTAGTGATCTAAGTATAGTAAAGTTGCGCAGTAAGGCGCAGTAAGTAAACGATAATGCGCAGTAATGCGCAGTAAGGATGCGTCCATGTGATATAAGTGGCTCAGCCACAAGCGTGAAATGAACATGAGATAAACAAAGGTAAATAAGGACGAGAAAGGAGAGTCCTTGCTAATTGTATAGTAATAGTCCTTAGCAAGTAAATGTTATAATAAATAAAAGAAAGATAAAAGAGAAAAGATAAGTCTAATATAGTATCTGGAGCTATGCTCACACTTAAGTATGTGAATACTTAAATACTATAAAAGAGAAAAGAAATTGATAAGTCCTTACTAAGTAAAGTGGAGCTAAGCTCACACTTGTAGTAATGATACTACACTTTACTTGTAAGTAAGAAAAATAAAAAAGAAAAAAAGAAAGAAGGAAAAAAAGAAAACCGTTACAAGGTGCCAAAGCAAGTGCCTTGTAACACCAGCAAGGTAAGATGGTGGGATTGGCCTTGGGAATGATGAAAGCTGGCAAGCAATGTTGACTAGAGGATGGGCAAATTTGGCCAGCTTTAAGATGCTGATCAATTAGAGTGTGCCATGCATCTTTACATGTGCATGGGCATGAATATTGGTGCATTTTGATGGTTTGGTTTGCATCTTTGAGGGTGATGCAATGGTAAACATCTGTTGGGAGCTCATTGACATGTGGGATGTCAGAGGGAAAACAGTCAGCAAACTTTGACTTCATACAATGATCAAGCTCAGAGAGCTGATCCACATGCATGGACAGATGCTCCACATCAGTGAGAGAGGAGATGCATGCCTGGATAGCAGCTGCAACAGGTGGGTGAACATCTAGGAAAGTACATTCTGTCCTAGCACAATGCATGATCAAACAGTCTTTGAGTTCCTCAAGAACTGCCAGATGATGATCAATAAAGGGGTTCTGTGGGGGCTGAGGAGGATCATCATCATCTGGGTCATGGAGGAGATTGTACTGTGTGTCCTTTGGTATACAGGTGTGCAATTCATGATCAATGACAATGTGATTATGAGAGAGAAAAGGACCACCCAGTATGATGGGCATGCACAAAGATGGGGCCACTAGGGCATGAACAGTGTGAGAACGATATGAGAAATCTAGGGAATACAAAGACAATTTGACCTAGTGGGTTGCACATGCATCTGGCAAGGAGGGAATGGAAGTGTCAGATGATGCAAATGCAGAGCCCAAGGGGACAGGAGTAGGCAGCCTACACACATGTAATCCCAGTGTTTGGACTATAGATCCACAGATTAGAACATACTGTGAACCATCATCAATAAGGGCCATTAGGTGCCAGGAAGAAACAGGGCCATCAATGTGACATCACCATAACAAAGATTCAGTATGCAAAGGTGGCCAGGGAAAAGAAACTGAATTAGGGATGCACTCATCATCCTCTGAGTCAGATTCAGGCAGGATAACCCTGGAGGTGTAGTCCACAGCAGCAGGGAGGATGGCAATGATTGCACAAGGCTGAGTGTGAGAGGATGCAAGTGCCATGTTTTCCATGAGGGGTTTGTAGTGCTCTGCAGTGGGGTAGTCATTGGGGCAAACATTCAATTGGTGACCTGTGTAGGATTTGCAACACTTGAAACACCTGTTGTGTTTGGTAAGGAGGTTGCATTCAATGCTGGTGAGTTTAGGAATGATCTGTCAGAGTTGAGTCAATTGGTTACTCTGGTTCAACAAAGGGATAGATTGGTTTGACAACATGCAGGGAGTGGAAGGTTTAAGCTGAGATATGGCCATGAGTTGAGAGATGTCATTGACATGCCTGGTGCATTGCTGATCTATGCAGAAGACCTCCCAAGGCCACTCTTGAAGGGGGAGGGTGGTAGGGAGCTTTACATGTTGACCTCAGCAGCAATAGCAGGATTCAAACCAGAGGTGAGTTTGTGGCAAAAGGTGTCTTTGCTGATGTGTGATGGGGTGTTGACAAGGAGCACATTAATGCCACTGAGTTGAACCTGCCAATCCAAAAACAGAGTGTTTTCCTGATGAGAGTTGAGTAGGGCATTACTGAGATGGAGCTCCCAGTCAGGTTCCAACCACAGGTTGTGGATCTTGGAGACAAATTGTTCAAATGACAATGATTCAAGGGTAGAACAGTTGGTATCAAACCATACTGCAATGTGTGGGTCTTGGAGTCCAAAAGAAGCCATTTGGACTTGTTTGTCTTTATTGATGGCCTTGATCTTGAAATAAGCTCAGCAACCCACAATCCAACATCTAAGGATTTCCAAGGAGATCTCCCTGGGTGCCAACATTTGTGGCTTTGAAAGGGAGGTTTGTTCAAAACAAGCAAGATCAGTCCTGGAGGAAGTAGGCATGGATAATTGATACTCAGAGTCTGAGTCTGAATTGGAGAGAGAAGATGTATAGCAGTATCTTGATGTAGGGAGAATGGAAGAGGAAGAAGGAAGGTGGGATGATAATGGAAAGGGCAGGATGGTGGGGGACAGCAGGCAATGTGAATGGAGATGCAGTTTGGTGAAACAATAACAGTCAAAGAGTCAATTATTCAAAAAAAGTGGAACCCACACATGGCATGGGAACACTCAAAAGGAGACAAGGAAGATCAGACCAGAAATGAATCAAGACAGTTGGCTGTATAATGGTGGTCTAGACCAACATACAGGAAGTGGAATAGGAGAAGCATAATGAAAGAGCAAAACAGGAGATGATCCTAATAGGTCATAGTTCAAGGTCTTATATACTACACAGGCAGGTGGAATGCATAGGGGATGTATGGAGGAATGTGATAAAGGAGTGATCAATGGTATGATGTATGGTGGTGAGTGACATGGTAAATGATGTGTTGGTGGGGGGGGATTGTGATGAGTAAGCCCAGGGGGTTACATAGATGTCCACTTATCATTACAATATGCTTAGGGTCTACTCTATATACATGCTAGATATGTGCACAGACTAGCTTATGTAAAGTAGGTGTGGGGCATGGGTGTTGGAGTGGGTGACAGCATGTGGGGATCTAACACCCCCAACCCTGTTACCTCCCACCTGCTGCACAACCTGGCCAGCACACCACCCACTGCCATCCACAATGGCCTCCTCTACCCCAATGACCATCCCATCATTCCACATGTCAGCACTCTCCACCAAGATCTTTTCACTCTCACACATGACATGCTCAGCCATTTTGGCCTCAACAAAAAAAATCCTATGCCACTCTGCACTCCAGCTATTATTGGCCCCACATGTGCACCAAACTCAAACATGGCTACATCCCCTCATGTTCCACTTGCCAGCACAACAAATCACTCACCTCCAAACCTGCAGGTCCTCTCCACCCTCTCCCTGTCCCTGACCAGCATGATGACAGTGCTGCTCTCAATTTCATTGGCCCACTTCCTGAAGACTTGAGGTTTAATGCCATTGTCACCATGACCAACCACCTTAGCTCAGACATCTGCATTCTCCCCACATGAATGGACATCACCACCAAACACTTCACTTCAACAACTGGTTCTGTGAAAATTGCTTCCACTTGAAATCATCTCCAACCATGACAAATTATTCATCTTGTGTTTTTGGTGCACACTGCACCTCCTCACTGGGGTCAAGCTCTGTATGTCTTCTGCCTTCCACCCCCAAACTGATGGTGCTAGTGAGTGCTAAGACCAGCCTATTGGATGGTCTTATGGATTGTTCAATATAGTGCTCCTGGCAACAAGATGATTGTAGTATGCAATATAAATGTTCCTAGTAACAATGAAGATAGGGATCAAGGAAATAGTGATGAGGATAATACCACCTATGACTAAAAGAGGATCCAGTGTGACAAGTTTAGGATGTCTTAGCAACACTTAGTGACTTAGAGATCTTAGATTTAGTTCTTAGAGTTTATGAAGCAAGGTGAAGGCAAGCTTAGGTATAGGAGAATCCCTAGATTGCAAAGTTGACAAGACTGGGGTTGAAGACCACCAGACTTTCCACTACTTATACAAAACTAGATGTCCTAAAGATAATACAAGTAGTTAAGGTTCACTGATTAATGATGGTTGGACAGCAATCAACAAGATCATGTAACTAAGTCATGTCCATAGTAAGCTAAGTAGCCACAAGTGTGAAGTGAACAAGGGGTAAACAAAGATAAACAAAGGCAAGATAAGATGGGTCCTTGCTAATTGTATAGTAATAGTCCTTAGCAAGTAAATGTTATAATATATAAAGGAAGAAACAATAAGAACAGTTTATAGTACTTGGAGTAAAACTCACAGCACAGTATGTAAATACTGTAGTACTATAAAAAAAAAAAGAAAGATAGAGTCCTTACTATAAGTTGGAGCTAAGCTCACAGCTGTAGTTTATACTACACTTATAGTAAGTAAGATAAAAAAGAAAAGGAAAAAGAAAAAGAAAAAGAAAAAGAAAAAGAAAAAGAAAAAGAAAACCATTACAAGGTACCTAAGCAAGTGCCTTGTAATGTGAGTGCACAAACCACACCATTATACAATGCCTGTATTTCCATGTTGATTGCAATCAATCCAGCTGGGTTCAGGCCCCCCCATGTATCTGTTTTAACATCATATCCACTGTGAATGCCTCCACTGGTTTCACACTGTTCCACCTCCACCTGGGACACAAACCTTGCCTCATTCCCCCCCTTGCCTCAACCCCTCTGGCTTCAACCATTGCCCCTGCCCATGCCTTCCTCACCACCCTACATGACAACCTTGCTGCTGCCAAAGACAACCTCCTCACCACCAAACTACACCAATAAGAGTACACCAACCATCACTGGGGACCCAACCAGGTGTACCAAGTCAGGGATCACATCCTCCTTTCCACTCACAACTGCCACCAGGAATTCCAGGCACAAGACCCCACCCATGTCATGAAATTCATGCTACATTTCAATGGTCCCTACACCATCCTGGTTGCACACCCTGAAACCAACTCATATACCCTTGATATTCCCCCCCCACACTAATATTTTCCCTACCTTCCATTCTAACACCTTGTGACATTTCATCACTGCTATCCTGGACTCCAACACAACATCAACACAATCATTGATGAACACAAGCATGGTCACAGCCATCAATATCTCATCCATTGGAAGGGCTGGGGACTTGAAAACATCTGCTGGCTCCCCACACATGCCCTCACTCAATATCCAGCCCTTCTTACCTGGAATCAACCCCCCCCCTGTCAGGATCAACTAATTGATGACAGGCATCATCACAAAAGCTGTAAACCCAACTTATCCCTGCCTCCTTGAGAGGGCTTACTGGGAGCTGCCTTGGATCAAAGCCAAGGGGTGAGAGGACTCAGCTAAGAAGTGTTGAACATTCATGCATACTACCCTCACTATTTACCACTTTCATCCAGCTTCACTCCCTGCATGTACTATTTACATACACACTATGTACAATGCCACACACTCTTCTTCTCCACAGACTTACATCCACTTCCTTGTCCAAGTACTTCACACTCCACACATGTCTCCAGGACAATGCACATCCCTCCACTTATAGTAGTCATTGTATTCTACATTACACTCTTCACACCAACTCTACTTATCACTGCTAAGAGCGGCCTATTGGACGGTCTTAGGGAAGGTCTAAAATGTTACTCCTGGTAACCAAGGTTTGGATATTGGCTTGATGA
>QLPN01002716.1:20066-32438 GCA_003314395.1 Albatrellus ellisii
ACTTTAGAGTTCTTAGACTTAGTTCAGGGAAGTGACGCGAGTGATTAACGAGCTTAAGTCAAGCGCAGTAGAAGGAGAATCCCTAGATTGCGAAGTTGACAAGACTGGGGTTTAAGACCGCCAGTCTTTCAACTATTTATACAAAACTGGAGATCTAACTATAGTACAGTTACGCAGTAAAGCACAGTAAGTCAACGAGAATATGCAGTAAGGCACAGTAAGTACACGTCCATGTGATATAAGTGGCTCAGCCACAAGCGCGTAATGAACCAGGTGTAAACAAAGGTAAATAGAGACGAGATAAATGAGTCCTTGCTAATTGTATAGTAATAGTCCTTAGCAAGTAAATGTTATAATAAATAAAAGAAGGATAGAAGGAGAAAAGATAAGTCTAGTATAGTACTTGGAGCTATGCTCACACTTAAGTATGTAAATACTTAAGTACTATAAAAGAGAAAAGAAAATGAATAGTCCTTACTAAGTAAAGTGGAGCTAAGCTCACACTTGTAGTAATAATACTACACTTTACTAGTAAGTAAGAAAAAGAAAAGAAAGAAAAAGAAAAAGAAACGCATTACGAGGTGCCAAAGCAAGTGCCTCATAACAATCACCTACTATATAAGATAGGACACCCACTATACAACCTCCTCAGACATCTTACAACCTGTCTGAGTGAGTACCTCTCCTACCTTATCCTTCACTCTCTTACATCTTCCCTGCAGCATACTTAAACCACATTTCCTTGCCCTACTGTGCTTGCAACCACCTACTCTCTCTGCTGCAGTCATGTGACTGCCCACTTCACTGTTTATGCTAGGAGTTTCATATGTCTTCTCAATCATTTACATCATAGTTGCTGTTGTCTTTCATAACCTGTGCACACAAGAAGGGGTGGAACCAGCTGTAACAAGCTGGAGTCTATTCATCTAGCTACCTCACTACTTATAGTACTATGAATGGCGCACAGACCAGGCACAGTAACTAAGGGCAGGTCAACAGGAACTAGAAGCACAGCAAGTGTGAGACTACTGCTGACAGATGCTGCACATCTGTGAGAATCAACCCATGAGGCAGTAAAGACTGTGATAAGATAGAGGATTAGATGTAGATCAGATAAGATGGAAAGATAAGATGATCTAATCTAATCATATCAAAAGTAAAACATAAAAGAAAGTAATAAAAAAAAAGAAATAATAACAGCAGGGAATAAAGTCAGCAGTAGGAGTCTGACACCCCCCCACTTGAACTATTCCTCCTTACTTTGCTTTTTCTTTTGCAATAAACAAGGTTATAGATACAGGTGATCTTCTGCACAAGAAACACCAAAAAGACATCCTAACAACAAGGACAAAAGACACTGATACCAGTCAGTAAGTAAGTCAAAGAAGTGTAAAGTAAGTTCTCACCTCAGTCTCAAAAACAACATGAGAACTGAGGGGGGAAAAGAGACAAGCTATCATAAATAGGCTAGATAAACTGCCTGTGGCTTAGAACTGTATAGTAGTGGAGTGATTGAAAACATAGCTGTAATCATATGTTTTCTGTGGAAGCTTGGAGATGAAGGTTTGCATGTGTGTTGGCTTCTGCTGAGTTGCCTACAAAGGAAGTAGTAAGTCATGCATGTGCCAGTTTGCAATTCCAACATTTTCTTTCCTCTCTTTTTCATTTTTTTGATGGGGAGTGTAACCCCCTGGCTTACCACATCACATACACCTGACCAAGACTATGTCATGCTCTTACTATGTCAGATTGTCTCCCCTGTCTGCACCATTATCATATGCTTTCTCATCTTCCTGTATCACATGCTCTCTTTCCCTCATACATCCCATCCCATTTCCTACTGTATATAAAGACTCAACTATGGCCTCTAAAGGACAGGGCCTTTCTCCTCCATTCCTTTTTATACTGGTCTCTGTGAGGCCGACGCTACGTCGAAGCCGAACAACTGAAGAAGACTAAAACAATAAAGGACTGTCACGCTTAGACTAGCGGATATCCCAGATATATTAGTATATAGTAAAAGAGAAGAGAAGATAATACTGTACCTAGTGGATATCCCAGATGATCAGAACTGGAGAATAAACCGCTAGGAGTTGTATGTATATATAGTACCCTGAAGTGTGCACAGACCATGCAGTACAGTATAGGGCCGGAGAATGAGAAAGTATAGTAATGATGTCATATCTAATAATAGAGGGGATGCGTCAGTGCTGACTGAGGCTCCGCAGCAACTGTGGGAGTGATTGGTGATATTCCGCAGCAGGTGTGAGAAGGATTAGTGAGCATGCGCAGTAAGTGTGAGAGAAAGGGTCATAAGTAAATATAGAACGGGCCGATCGGAGATCGGACGACATACGCGTCATCGGCCGATAAAGACGAAGAGAAAGAGTACGTGACCGTGAGAATCGCTTCGATAGATCAGGAGCGATTGTAAGATCTGTGACAATAGAGACATAAGAAAATGGAGAAAAATGAAGAGAAAAATAGGGAAAATAATAGTGGCCTGACAGTCTCTCTCTCTCACTACCCCTGTATTGTCCTTAGTTGCCACTATACAGTCAACCATCCTGTTTTGCTCCTAGTCTGATTTCCTTCTTCATACTAGTGTTCCCACACTGTTGATATGTGCTGTGGTATTGTGATGGCAGAAACTACAACCACAACCACAACAATTGCTGAGGGATGCAGGTCATAAGATCCTCTAGACACTGAAGTGTTGAACTGTCATACATCATTGTTACATCATCCACTATACTTTCATTCAGCTTTTCCCTTTACATGTACTTATAACATACCTTTACACATCATTGCTTCTCCACACCCCCACAGGGTTTCTCACACCACATATGCTCTGGATCACATGCATCCTCTACACTTACAGGTATCCTTGTACTTGTGCATTGCCTCTCTGCTTCAACTATACTTTACAACACTATATAAGATGCAACACATATGATACAACTCCTCAGTCACTGTCTTATACATGCTGAGTGAGTCTTTTCACTTCCTACATCTTATCCTCCATCTCACACATCCTGCAGCTCTCTCTCCTATGCTGTGGCAACCTACTGTTGTCCACACCTCCTCTCACCACTGCAGTATCATGCTGTTATGGCTCTCCATATGTGGGGATTATTCTATCTTGCTGCTTACATTGTCTCTCATCTTCATTGCCTGCAATAACTTGTGTGAGCACAAAGTAGTAGATGTTAGTAGTTAAGTGCAATTAATGTGATATCACAATGTGATGGGGTGACAAAAAGGGAGATATGACACAGACACAACACGATAATGTTGAGAAGCACCAGTTCCAAAATAGTGACTTGGCTTGGGTTCAAACCAAGGACCTCCCTTACTCTGGGTGGGTGCTCTAACCACTGAGCTACCAGGTCTTAGTTAACTGAAGTGCTTTTTAACACAATGTGAAGCTGCACTATGGCTAGTTCCTGTCTAGGAGAGATAGACAGGGGAGTTTAGCTCATAAGCACATGGTCAGGTATTTGACCTTTATCTTCAACAGATAATCACAACAATGTTCATGCAGTAGTATATGCAATGCAATGCAGTAATATCACAACACAGGCATAATGCAATGGAGAATGCAACACAATAATAAACATGGCTTATGGGGCACACATACTTTCTTGACTGTGAGATACATGGAGGGAGGAGTGGGGTGCACTTTTTGCAATCAGACTTGGACAGGAGAGGAGAGACAAATCATGGGTGGGGGAAATCTATTCATTTCTGACAGATGATGCACCATTTAAATACAAGTCTAGCTCCAAGGCTGGAGCACAACAAAACAAAACAGAAAATTTACAATGTAGGGTCAATCATCAGGATATTTGAAATGTGGTGGAGCCTGGACATGAATGAATAAAGTATTATACTATAATGGATGAGCAAGAAAGGAAAAGCACCAATTGCACCAAATGCTGACTGCATGACTCTTGACTCCATGGACTGTGTCTCAGCCTATCAGTCCTGCTCCTCATCAGCCAAACCCAGTCCTGTATTCTGATGTGTGAGGCCAACACTTTGTCAAAGCCAAACAACTGAAGAAGACTAAAACAACTAAAGGACAATTGCGCTTCAACTAGCAGATATCCCAGATGATTAGCGTATAGTAAAGAGAAAGGAAGAGAGTACTGTACCTAGCAGATATCCCAGATGATCAGAACTGGGGAATGAACCACTAGGAGTCTTATGTATATATAGTACCCTAGAATGTGCATGGACCATGCAGTACAGTATAGGGCCGGAGAATGAGAAAGTAAAGTAATGATGTCATATCTAATAATAGAGGGGATGCGTCAGTGCTGACTGAGGCTCCACAGCAACTGTGGGAGTGATTGGTGATACTCCATAGTAAATGTGGGAAGGATTGGTGAGCATGTGCAGTAAACATGAGAAAAAAAGTATAGAACAGGCCGATCAGAGATCAGACAACATACATGTCATTGGCCGATAAAGACAAAGAGATAGAATGTGTGACCATGGGAATCACTTTGATAGATCAGGAGCAATTGTAAGATCTATGATGATGACAGTATAAGAAAATAGAGGAAAATGAAGAGAAAAATAGGGAAAATAATAGCGGCCTGACATGATGCCTAAATAAATGCATGATTGATGCAACTGCAAATGATTATTGCATGTGGCACATTAATGTTGCTGTGTTCACCTGGTATCACTGATGGTCATTTTCCAGTGTTATGTGTGTTGGATCTGATCTATTCTTATCTGATACTGTTATCACTTATCTCTCCCTCTAGACACCCATGGCCCACACTTTTTAGTAAGCACAGTCTGTGCACGATCTGAGTCTGTATAGCATCTTAATATGACAAGTGGACATCTTCTCTCCTCCTTTCTTAGGAGTTGTCTGAAACCAGTCTCTACCCCCTTTTTTATATTCAAGTCTTTCTTTGCTGTCCTACAATGGACTTCCCTCTCCTTTTGTTCATCATCTGCTTCTCAACCTTCCTCTTGGGGTCAGTCATTGCCCTTGTTGCCTATCACCATCTCCTGCTGCATATTTGGACACTCCTCCCCTTCTGATTGCGTCCCATCACCTTCACCACCACACCATGTCTACCTGTGCAACAATGTGCACATGATGCTCATCACCATGTGTGGTGTTCCGGGATTGCAGATTTCCCAGGAATGTGTAACCCCCTGGCTTACCACATCACATATACCTGACCAGACTACATCATGTCCCACCATCATCACCTATGTCATGCCCCTCCATCCCATTACTATGTCAGATTACTTCCCCTGCCCACACCATTATCACACACTTTTCCCATCCTCCATTATCACATGTTTTCATCCTTCTTCATGCATTCCATCCTCATCTCATACCATATATAAGGACTCAACTACAGTCTCTATAGAGCAGCACCTTTTCTTCCACTCCCTTCCTTTACCGGTCTCTTTTGCTGCTACTCCTGTATCATCATTAGTTGCCACTATACAGTCAACCATCCTGTTTTGCTCTTGGTCAATTTCCTTCTTTGTCTTAGTGTTCCCACGCCGCGCGTAGTGTTCCAGAATGATTAGATAATTCCAGACAGGGCCAGTGCCTTTACTCTTCGAGCAAGGAATACTGTGAACTGTTGGAACCTCTACTACTTTTGCAGACTTTGCTTTCACGTTTCCTGTAACTGGCCCTTTCAATCCTTACAATCTCGAGCTATATCGAGGCCGTATGGAGCTTCCCTCACTGTTGATGGTAACACAAGTCAATGATAGCTTTCTTTTCTACAGAGGCCATGAAAGCCAAGCCAGCTGCTTCAGCTACCGGTGCACCAGTTCAACGCAACCAGTCCAGCCGGAAGGGGAAGAAGGCATGGAGGAAGAACATTGACACGGAGGCGGTGGATGAGCGGTTAGAGGGATTGCGAAACGAGGAACGAATGTTCGGGTACGTTGCACGCCGTAGAAAGCTCTGCAAAAAAATCAGTAATGTACGATGCAACTCCTTTGCTATCTAATACTCTCCTTGTTTTAGAACTGCACTCAATGAAAAAAAGAATGAGGAACTCTTCGTCGTCGATAGTAAAGGCGACAAGAATGGTACGTCCTCTCAGTTGTGAGAAAAACAAATAAATGAATACAATCTTGTATGCAGTCCGGAAGTCACTATCTCGATTCACCACTTCCACCCTTACATCACACAAAATACTATCGCAGCGCTCTGCTGTGCCTGCGGTATATCCTCGGCTCAATGCCTCATCCAAATGGAAAGCTCCTTTGACCCATGCGGAGAAAGGCCGTCTATCGCGGATGGGGAAAGCATTACGGAGAGACATTGATCGTGGTCAATTTGGGGAGGGGAGTGCTTTAATGGTGGCAAGTAGGGCGAGTAAAACTAGCGGCAAATACGACGTCTGGACGGAAGGACCTGTCGGGTCAGAAGCTATAAATGTCAAGGTATAGGCTTTTCTACCACTTAGCTGTTGGTTGCTGACCAGGATTTCCTTGAAGGTGCCCAATACACCACACCCACGTGCGAATATAACTACTCCAGCTATTCCAGTTCCTCATCCCGGTACATCCTATAATCCTCTGGTCACCGCTCACGAAGAGCTTCTTCGCAATGCACATGAGGTAGAAGGGCGAAGGTTAAAGGAGTTGGAGACTGTAGAGGAGTTCAAGAGACGTGTTCTGGCTGCAAAGCAGCAGAACGATGGAGCGAGTGGTCTGGAGGATATGATCATCAATGATGACAATGTCGAAGAAGACGAGCGAAAGGATGAAGAACAAGGGCAGCCCCTGCAGAAGAATGTCCCGCAGCGGAAGACCAAACAACAACGGCGGAAGGCTGAGAAGTTGCGCGCAGAGGTTTGATTATTTCCTCGCATGTTTCTATGGACGATCTTACTCATTGCTGGCTTATCTTACAGAAACGTACACTCGCTGACCGAGCTCAACGCAAACGGATGTTAGCATCTGTCGATTCTGTAAAATCGATTCGCTTCGAAGTCGAAGCTTCTCTCGCAGCTCGCGCCCATATCCGTGCTGTGCGGCGCGCACGCCTGCAAGAGAAGCTTGAACAGGGATTAGATGGGAGGAGGCTCGGTAAACATATTGTCCGGGAATGGGAGATCGACGTGCAGCTAGGAGAAGAGTTGAGTGAGAGTTTGCGTGGATTAAGGGTGAGTGTTCTTATCTTATACCTAACAATAACTGACGAGATATCCCATTTCCAGCCGGAAGGCAATCTTTTCAAAGACCGTTTTTTGAGTATGCAGCACCGTGCACTAGTAGAACCTCGTGTTCCTGTCCTGTGCGTACCATTGTTTCCATGCGTAGTCTTCCACTCTCATCTATGTATCCGCAGACCCAGGAAACGAACGATGAAAATCAAGGGGTACGAAAAGCACGCCTGGAAGAGGTTCGACAACAAATAGCCAATAGCCAAGAATTTCTAGCACTGTTCTGTATCACTATCTTTCCGACCCTGGTGCAACGTCTCTATGATATCCATTTTGGCATGCTCGCAAGTCCATGGAATTTCCAAAAGCGATTTGTGACTGTCTCAACAGTAACGGACTCGCATGCTCACTGCCTCTGTTCATGAAAGGCCCACTTCCAAACATGACTTGCTACCAGCTACAATGCGATGATATTGTCGGCAACGGTCAGCAGGAAAATCCTTACCTATCGAGACGCGCATAGGATCTTGCGCGGGTGTTGACGTGCTGTATACAGTCGACTTGTTACATGTATCCACCGTATGGTGTCGAAGCCGTTCATGTTATATATGTTCGATGCCCATCCGCTCCTTGGGCACGGTAGGCTTTTCTGCCTGTGCCTTCCTTTGGCCGATGATCATCACTTGAATGGGCTGGCGCCCCGCAGCTGCCCTGCTCAAATTATAGCATTGCTGTACCTTAGCTATAAAGCCGGTGGTGGCGCTCACGTGGCAAAACCCACTACCGTCGTGATGTTTCCAAGTTGGTGGGGTACTGGACCTTTCACCTGTGTTGAATACAGGTGTTCTTCTGCACAAGAAACACCAAAAAGACATCCTAAGAACAAGGACAAAAAGCACTCAGACTCGAAAACAACATGAGGACTGAGGAAAAAAAATACGAGCTATCATAAATAGGCTAGATAAACTGCCTATGGCTTGGAACTGTATAGTAGCGGAGTGATCGAAAAAGTAGCAGTAATCACATGTTTTTCTGCGGAGGCTTGGAGATGAAAGTTTGCGCGCGCGTCGGCTTCTGCCGAGTTGCCTAAGATGGAAATATAAGTCGTACATGCGTCGGTTTGCAATCCCAACATGATGCAGTAACAATATGCGTATGAAATGTTTGCGCATCGTTGCGCGTCGTTGCGGGTGGGTCGAGAGTTCCCGGGCTGTTCTGGTGGCGCAGTGGGCAGGCGATTTCGACAGTACGTTGACGGGCGGTAGTGACTGCTGGGCTTTTTGTGTATAAATCGAACACATTATCATTTGAATCACCATTTATTTATTTATTTATGTATATATATATTTATTTATTTTGCCTTTGTTCATCAATCGGTGGAGTATCTGTCATAGATATTGTCATGGAAATTTCCTGTGGTGGGGCATGGATTCCATCACTATTGTCATACTACACAAGCCCTCACCTTGTGCTCATGCACCTGCTTGTGCCACACATCTGCACCCACATCCACACCCATGGCCTGTGCAGGAATGTGAGGCATGGGTCCACACTGTGGTTTGTGAGGATGTGCATCTCAAACTGCAGTGAGTTTGATGACATGAGCAGGCATGCCACTGTGCACTGCATCATGGCCATCTGCTTGTTGTCAGGGTGTTGCATTAAATTCCCTGAGGGCCAGAAAGCAGGGAGAAGTGCAGAGAGGGTGCAGACAGGAGGGATGTAGTGAAGAAGGAAAGAATATGAGCATAATAAAGGGTGGGGCATGTAACTCCTCACCACTGTCTGCACCACTGTTGTCCACCTGCAGATTGGACAGCTGCTCTGCACACCATTAGTCAAATGTCTTCTTGCAGGAGGAATCCTCCACTTCCTCACAAAGAATGTGCCTTTGGTGTCTGAAGGGAGGCCTGACCAGCTGGATGGTGGGGGGTGTTGGTTTTTCACTACCTTATGATGCTGATCACACTGTTTACTTATTAAGTATACTTATCTCCATCTCATTTTATTGGTATTTCTTTTCTATTTATGGTTTGAGCTCCTCTTAAACTCTATTCTGCTCTTACTATATCTTCTTTACTTTGTCTTTGTCTCACCTCAGCACTTCTGCATGTGCTGAGGTGAGTATCTCTTCTACTCTCTGAGCTCTCTTCTGTGTACCCTCTACCCTCTGGTACACATCTTCTCTATCTTGCAGCTATCTATCTGGCTATCTATCTAGCTTTCTAGGCCTTTGGACTGTGGTTCTCTTGGCTTATTTATCTTCACCTGGGCTTACAAGCCTATCTCTACACTGTGATGTTTTGTCTGCTGTTTGCCACATTGCCCCTGTTTCAATAGGGGGGCACATGCAATTGCTAGTACCCATGCCTATCAGCAGTGCATTGAGTTAGTGTGTATCATATCTTTGCATTGAGCCATAAGTGCGACACTGCTATGGATACACACATACAGCCAAAAGTGAAAAGTATTAGTAACATTGAGATACAACTCAAGCAAGACAAACATTGAGCCAGAGTGTTGTTGAACATATTGTGCATACTATAGTCTTTCATTCACCTTCTCTCCAAACATGCACTCTTTACATACATCACCACATGTACTTCTCTTCTCCCTCAGACTACATACATCTCCACATGCTTTCTCACACCACATCACTCTCTGCACAACATGTGTCACACCACTTATAGTAGTCCTTGTACTCACTTCACTTACTCTCCACCCCAGCCTTATGGGCATACACTGCTTAAAGATGGATAACATACATACAACTCCCCCAGATGTCTTCATACTTGTCTGAGTGAGTACTACATTACTTCCCATCTTCTCTCTCTTATAACATCCCTGCAGTGTACTCTTACCACATTACCCCACCACTCTGTTGGTAACCTCTTACTCTTGCTGCAGATGTCTGCCTCTCTCTCCCCTCTGGGGATTGTCTACCTGTCTATCACCATATACACTTTGTTCTCCATTGTCTGCCCTAGCCTGCATGTACAAGTGTGCTTCAATAGGTTTGTGTGCAGCTCTATGTTGACATCACAGTGTGTGTGCCTGTGAAGATGGCTGACATCATCATATTTGATTGGGCTGCAGTGAGCAACCCCAAGTGTAGCAACACAGTATCTCCATCCATCCATCAAGTCTTCTGGGCGTCCTTGCAGTTGCCAGTGACCCTCCACTGGCTGTGATCAATCAATTACTTTCTCAGGGAAATGCCAGGATATGCATCACACCTACTGTGTCAGTTCCCATACCAACTCAGCCCTGACACTATCATGTGCTGCAAGGACCCCAGCATGTCCCCTATATCCATTACAATCTAAATGTGATGCACATCTTTGTGCCATCCACCATTCCATGAACATGAGCACCTGCTTGTCATATGCATCCCAAAGCCCATCCTTGTGCCTCATCCATGTCAGAGCATTGGGCATCAGTGGTGTGCAGGCAGCAATGAGGTGAGTGATGAGATTATCATGTTTGAATGATGGACCAGGGGCCTGAGGCTCATCAACAACTGCGGCTTCTCCAACAGTACTTCACAGAGTACACAACTGAGTGACCACTACAATTCCCCCACATCCATCATTATCTGGGCCACAATGCTATAGTATGCTAATTAACAGCACTCATGTGCTCACAAGGCATGATAATCTCTCATAGAAGAGAATTTGCAGTAAGTCTGTGTGAGACTTTTCAGGCTTATAAGTTAGAACTGTAAGTGGGGAAATGACCATATAATTGGTGAACAATGGGACATTTGGCTGGGCAGAGTGACACTTTAATGATGATCACACAATATATAGATTTGTCACATAGTATCATTGTTAGCATGGGGTTTTTCTGCTCTTCACTCCAGCACCCACGCCCCACACTTATCTTACATAAACTTGGTCTGTGCACCACTCTGCTTGTACTTAAAGCATCTGTAGGGACATTGATTGCCCAGTCGAAAACCTTCTCTCTCCCAGCCATGGACACGCTTATCATTCTTTATTACTCTTACTTTGCAACCATGCTGGTTTTACTCCTTCTACTCAGGCTTTTGCCCAGTATGTACCTGCGTGCTCACATCAACTCCCTCTAGCCTCCTTGAATGGAGTGCTCTGGCATCAGGTGACTGCCATGCTGACCATTGCACGTTAACAATCATGAGTTAAATTCGGGTCCAAGCAGTGAGTTTTTTTTTTGTATGCAACACCAGAGGAAGAGGACTTGGGGAACCATCTGAGCAAAGTATGCTATAGTGTAGTGGATGGCCTATAAATGGATCTAAAAATGTATGTTTGCATACTCAAACAATTCCTTGAAATCAAGTACCACAAGTTGGTCAGAATCCATTGCCAACATGACAGTATCCTGCACAATAGCAAGATTGTGGTTGAATTGTGGATACACAGGTCAGAATGTTGGTGGGACCCAGCACACTCACCAGTCACCTTTCCCACCTCCAACTAGCCAGATCCAGCCATCCTCTCATAACCTCAACAACATCTCTGGGGAGGGTGGCACTGTTGAAGGAGGTTGCTTGGAAAGAGCATGGTCAACTGTAGAAAGAAGAGAAATAATATTCAACAGGTGGAGATAGTTAGAAAACATATAAGATGAATGGCATAGAGAGTAAGTACTGACCTCAGTCTCTTCATAGAAGATTGAGGAAAAAGAAAACATGTGAAGGAAATTTTCTATAACCAAAGGGTCCATCCATATCATCCCTGAGTCCCACAAGAGGTCTGTGTGGTGCAGTCACACATTCACACATTCGTGCATTTGCAGTCATGCACATTTGCTGTCACATGTTGCTGTAAACTCCAACAGGCACAAGGTCATCTGTGGCACATGGCAGGTGGTGCTGAGGGGGTATGGGGAAGATGCTGGCATCAGTGATGATGGATCTGTGGCTATCAAAGAAGGTGCAGAATTTTCATGTGATGCAAGGTATTGGTATTGAATTCAAAGAGCAGTTGGACCTGGTTGGTTGACCTTGCTAATGCTATGTCTCAGACATGCACCATGCCACCCAATTGACTCATCAGCAGCTGTGTCCCATCTGCAGCCCAGGTGAGGTGTGTGTGGAATGGCCTGATGTTCATGTCAGGACCTGACCCCAATTGAACCAACCCAACATCAGGACTTTGCATGAGAACTTTTTTGCCTGAGACAGCATCTAGCTAGCCAAAATGATGCTCACCCCCCCCCCCCC
>QLPN01002716.1:32451-49235 GCA_003314395.1 Albatrellus ellisii
CCCCCCCCCCACATGACAAGGTCATTCTGTGGAGAAAACTCCACGTGATAGATCCATCCCAGGACTTGTGATTCCCAGACACAGGTGCAGCTGTCCAGGTCCCAGAGCTCTGCATGGCCTGGATTACCTTTATCCACAAATATGACCTGTCTGCTGTCAGAATGGAATGAGACATGTCTGACACCTGCTTTGGATGTGCCCTTGAATCTGGCATATAGCTGGCCAGATTGCAAATCCAAGATGTGAATATCTGCATCCCACAATCTCCATAGTGCAAGAAACTTGTCATTTTGGGACATCACAGTAGATATCAGCATAATAGAGATCAGGATTGATGATGAGCAAGGTAACAGTGAGGTGAGCTGAATCCTGTGAGAAGGACAGTAAATGTTGATTGAAGGGCCAGTGATGTCTAGGTCTGATTGTCATTTGTTTTGTCCATTTCTGTGCATCCCAAACCATGAAACCTCCCTTCTTGGACAAAGTCACTGCAGGTTTCTCGGTGGGTGCAAGGGCAAAGGCTTTCAGCTTTCCTTGATGGTCATGCTGCTTGATGTGTGAAGCCAATGGAATGTCAAAGACTGTTACATATTATTGAAACATGGGCAAGGTGGCAAACAGCAGATGAAACATCACTGTGTAGAGATTGGCTTGTAAGCCTAGGTGAAGATAAATGAGGCAAGAGGACCACAGTCCAAAGGCCTAGAAAGCTAGAGAGATAGCCAGAGAGATGGCTGTAAGATAGAGAAGATGTGTACCAGAGGGTAGAGGGTACACAGAAGAAAGAGAGAGCTGCATAGAGCAGGTATGTCAGAAGAAAGCTCAGGGAGCAGAAGAGATACTCACCTCAGCACATGCAGAAGTGCTGAGGTGAGAAGATGATGAGATAAAGAAGATATAGTAGGAGCAAGATAGAGTATAAGAGGTGCTCAAACCATAAAGAGAAAAGAAATACCAATAAGATGAGATAGAGATAAGTATACTTAATAAGTAAAGCAGTGTGATCAGCACCATAAGGTAATGAAAAAACCAACATGTATCTGTGCTGGAACACCACCACTAGCCAATTCCAGCAAATAAATGCCAATGATATCACCCCTCCATCCACTGTAAGTGCCCTTCTGGACCTGTCAGTGGTGTTAGTGGACCAGACATGGACCTTCCCTGTACCATCTCCTTGTTGGTGTTTTCATTACCTTATGATGCTGATCACACTGTTTACTTATCAAGTATACTTATCTCTATCTCATCTCATTGGTATTTCTTTTCTCTTTATGGTTTGAGCACCTCTTAAACTCTATCTTGCTCCTACTATATCTTCTTTATCTCATCATCTTCTCACCTCAGCACTTCTGCATGTGCTGAGGTGAGTATCTCTTCTGCTCTCTGAGCTCTCTTCTGACATACATGCTCTATGCAGCTCCCCCTTTCTCCTGTGTACCCTCTACCCTCTGGCACACATCTTCTCTATCTTACAGATGTGGCAGTTGTGCCCTCTCCTCTTGTTCTGATGGGCTTTAGCCCCTCTCTCAGTCTGAATCTGTTTTGGGCTTGATACCTACTTATGGTCTTCACTCTGCTTGCTGCCTTGCCCAGATCTCAACACTCCTGATGCTATACATGAACCATCCATGGAGAATTCAATACAGTCAGCTGGCTCTGAGTGTCCAGTATATATGCTGACTTGCAAACCAGTTGCCACATCCCAGATTCTGACAGTTTTCTCCTGTGACATGGAATGGTGATCTCCAGAACTCAAGGCAATGAGCTTCCCATTGGGCAAGTACACAACTGAATGAACAGGAAGATGGTCACCCCTCATAACTAGAAGAAGAGCACCAGACTGGACATTCCATAGCTGCATGGTGCCATCATATAAACCAGACACCAGTCATCCCTCATCATGAGAAAAGGTGATGCAAGGAGAGAAACCAGGGGGTCCCTCCAGTACACATACACATTAGCCCCATGCCTGCTCTCACCCTTCCTTGACATCAATGCCAGATTATGATTTTGGTCTGTACACTTGTGATAATTGAGATTTGAGGGGCAGAAAGGGTGTTGGAATTAAGGTCAAATGCCCGACCTTGTACATGTGCTACTATGCTTTGTAACAGAGCTACAATACTTTCATAGCAGAGTTACAACTCTACAGTAGTCATGACAGCTCCACATCATGCTATTAGCACTTCACTTAGACAAGGCCTGGTAGCTCAGTGGTGCTAAGAGTGGCCTATTGGATAGTCTTAGAGAAGGTCTGCTATAACAATACCCCTGGTAACAAGGTAATGAATACATGTTTGATAAGTGTAGTAACCATTCCTGATGACAATGAAGAGAGGGATCAACAAGATAGTGATGAGGATGATACCACCAATGACTAAACAAGGATCCAGAGTTATGAGTTTAAGATGTCTTAGCAACACTTTTAGAGTGACTTATAGATCTTAGACTTAGTTCTTAGAGTGAAGCAAGTTTGTAATGAGCTTAAGCTTAAGTCAAGCACAGGGAAGGAGAATCCCTAGATTGCAAAGTTGACAAGACTGGGGTTTAAGACTACCAGTCTTTCAACTACTTATACAAATCCAGAGTGCTAAAGATAGTGTTAAAGAACAATAAAGGACTTGTGGTATTGCAATGGAGAGTACTCTAGACACCACACTAAGTGGGGGACTGAAGTCTGAAGTGAGCAACTAGAGAAAGCTAGCTGTGCCACCAAGGACTCCTTTATACTACACATAACTGTGGAGGTAGAACTATAACAGTGTGCCACATGTACATGTAAAGTAAGAAGTAAAATGCATGAGCACAAATAAAGACATAAGTAAATGTAACACAAAGTCTGGAAATCCAAAGATAGGAGAATTGGTGAAGAATCTTATATAACAACAGATAGTACAAGTAGATAAGGTTCATGGATCAGTGATGACTGTGCAGCAATCAATGAAGTCACATGACCTGTAACATGTCCATGAGTAAGTAAGTGGCTCAGCCACAAGTGTGAAGTGAACAAGGGGCAAACAAAGATAAACAAAGATAAGATAAGATGAGTCCTTGCTAATTGTATAATAATAGTCCTTAGCAAGTAAATGTGAATAAATAAAGAAGGATAAGTCTTTATAGTACTTGGAGCTAAGCTCATGCTTAAGTATGTAAATATTTAAGTACTATAAAGAGAAAAGAAATGAGTCCTTACTATAAGTTGGAGCTAAGCTCACAGCTGTAGTTAATGCTATGCTTATAGTAAGTAAGATATAAAAGCAAAAAGAAAAAGAAGGAGAAAAAGGAAACCATTATGAGGTGCCAAAGCAAGTGTCTCATAACAAGTGGTTAGAGCACCCACCCAGAGTAAGGGAGGTCACTATTTTGGCAATTGTGCATTCTAACAAAGGGGATGTCATGGTGATGAAGCTGCAGACATGCTACATTGATGCTGGGGTAGAATTCTTGCATCATTCTTGAGCAGTCACTCAGAAGGCTGAGAGTTTCAATTTAAGGAGGCACCACTTTCTGTTCCCAAGCAGCATTGTTTATTAACTGACCTTGCAGATGAATTGAGATGTCTTACCTGCACCACTATCCTGTGTGCTGACTGTAGTGCTGTGATTGCAGTGCCCATTTTGCCTAACAAACTCATCACCTCCAGCCAATGTTGATTTGAGCAAAACCCTAGGAGGAGGTCAAGTATTGTATTGTGAATATCACCACTGGACAGGTGAGGTGCCCAATGTTGACATGTGTACTGCATGTAGGCAGGAATAAAAGATTGTGAAGTTGACAAGACTGGGGTTTAAGACCACCAGGCTTGTCCCTACTTATACAAAACAGAGTGTCCTAAAGATAGTACAAGTAAATAAGGTTCACTGATTAATGATGATTGCACAGCAATCAACAAGATTGTGTGACCAAGTTGCATCCATAGTAAGCTAAAGTAAATGTAGCCACAAGCATGAAATGAATGAGAGATAAACAAAGGTAAATAGAGACTGTTAGATCTTATCTGATCTTATCTGATCATGCTCTCTCCCTCTTACACCCATGGCCCACACTTATTAGTCAGTGCAGTCTGTGTGTGATCTCAGCCTGTATATTAGTAGATCCATAGCATCTGTAAAATTTAAGTGGACATCTTCTCCTCTCTTTCTTGAGAGCTGTCTGATCAGTCTTTTCTATCTTCCTCTTCTACACACTCTCTTGCACTCCTATCATGGAGCTTGCACTTCTGTTCATCTGCCTCTTCTTGGCCTTCATCATAGGCTGGGTTGTTGCCCTCTCCATCTACCACCACCTCTTTCTGCACATCCAGTCTCTCCTCCCCTTCTAGATCACATCTCATTGCCTTCACTGCTGCACCTCATCTACCTGCACCAACAGAGACAAGATAGGATGAGTCCTTGCTAATTGTATAGTGATAGTCCTTAGCAAGTAAATGTAAATAAAGAAAGAAAGATAAAAAGATAGAGGAAGCTTTATAGTACTTGGAGTAAAACTCACAGTGCAGTATGTAAATACTGTAGTACTAAAAAGGAGATAGAGTCCTTACTATAAGTTGGGGCTAAGCTCAACAACTGTAGTTAATACTACACTTATAGTAAGTAAGGTAAAAAGAAAAAGAAAAAAGAAAAACAAGTCTGTTATGAGGTGCCAAAGCAAGTGCCTCATAACAATCACTCCTTCATGGACATCCTGGGTGGTACTTCTTGTTAGCTTTATGTGCATACTATACTATTTTGTTCAGCTCCTCTTTACACATACACACATTACCTACAACTCTGCATGACAGGTGTTGCTCCTTCTACCCTACATCATTGCACACCACCTACAACTCTGCATGACACACATTGCTCCTTTCATGGAGCTCTGTGTACTCTATGATACAATCTCCACTTCAACTTTACTTGCACACAGTACTTAAGATGGACACTCTACCTACAACCTCCTCAGACATTTCAGATGTCTCTGCACTTGTCTGACATACTTTCACCACATTGCCCCACCACTCTTGTGTTGGCAACTACTTACTCACACTGCAGATGCAATCTGCTCTACTCTCCCCATTGGGGATAATGTACCTGCTCATCATCACCTATAAACTCTTCATCTTTGCCTGCCCCAACCTGCACAAACACTTCTGTCCCAGCTGCCCTGAGTGAGGGGGGCTAGATGATGATGACAATGACAACAGACATTTTTTATTGAAACAGGGGCAATGTGGCAAACAGCAGACAAAACATCATAGTGTAGAGATAGGCTTGTAAGCCCAGGTGAAGACAAATAAGCCAAGAGGACCACAGTCCAAAAGCCTAGAAAGCTAGATAGATAGCCAGATAGATAGCTGTAAGATAGAGAAGATGTGTACCAGAGGGTAGAGGGTACACAGAAGAGAGAGAGCTGCATAGAGCAGGTATGTCAGAAGAGAACTCAGAGAGTAGAAGAGATACTCACCTCAGCACATGCAGAAGTGCTGAGGTGAGACAAAGACAAAGTGAAGAAGATATAGTAAGAGCAGAATAGAGTTTAAGAGGAGCTCAAACTATAAAGAGAAAAGAAATACCAATAAGATGAGATAAAGATAAGTATACTTAATAAGTAAACAGTGTGATCAGCATCATAAGGTAGTGAAAAACCAATATTTTTTCCATGCCACAGCATAGCATGTCCTCTACTTCCCTCTCTGCATTGCTGGCTCATGCAGTTCAACATGACCCTCTCATGTTGCATCAAGCTCTGTCTGGCCCTGATATCAACTCCTGGTATTCTGCATGCCTTGAAGAGCTCAGGATTCTGTGCAAGCTTGGTGCCTGGGACCTAGTTGACCTCCCAGTAGGCCAGAATGTTGTTGCAAATAAGTGGGTTTTCAAGCATAAGGCAGATGGGTAATTCAAGGCCAGGCTCATTGCCAAAGGCTTCACCCAAAAATATGGGATCAATTACTCCAAAACCTTCTCCCCTGTCATCTGCCTCAAGTCCCTGCACACACACCTCACTCTAGCCACACTGGAAGACTAGAAGGTGCATTCAATGGATGTCAAGTTGGTGTTCCTCAATGGTGATCTGGAAGAGGATATTTACATGGACCAGCTGCATGGATTCATTGAAAATGGCACAGAGTCAAAAGTCTGTAAGCTCAATAAAGCAATTTATAAGCTAAAACAGGCATCCAGGCAGTGGCATCATAGGATTCATGGTGCTCTCCTGGGCCTCCAGTTCACTTGCACCTTCCCTGACTCTGGCATCTATGTCTCAACATCAACCTCTTCCCAACTAATCATAGTCCTCTATATCAACATTATCATAGTCATGGGCAGCTCACTCCAAGAGGTAGAAGCCTGCAAAATGGCATTACCTGAATTTTTTGAGATGATGGATCTTGGGGAGATCAGGTCATACCTAGGATTGCATGTCACAAGGGACAGGGCATCACATATACTGGAGATAGACCAACATGACTACATCTGCAATATGCTAGATAAGTTCCATTTCACAGACTGCGATTCAGCCTCTACACCACTCCCTCCTTCTATTGTTGTCACAAAAGCAGATGTCCCACCACCTCATCACTAAGAGCTAAATACCAACAGCTCATCATTTCTCCCCTCTATGCTACCATTGTATCAAGGCCTAATATCTCCTTTGCAGTAGGAAAGTTCACCCAGTTTGTATTGAATCCATCACCTTCCCACCTCACTGCCACCAAACACATCCTGCAATATCTCAAATGGTCAGCAGATTACTGCATCAGATATGATGGTGCCACAAAAGCAGGACTAGTCATGTACTCTGACTCAGATTGGGCTGCAGACAGAGACAATAGGAAGTAAATTTGTGTGCATGTATTCATGCTGGCAGGAGGAGTGATAGCCTGGTCATCAGGGAAACAATATGTGGTGTCACTAACATCAACAGAAGTGGGGTAAATGTCTCTCTCACAGACAGCAGCATGGGCAAAGTGGATGCACTCCCTCTTGAGGGAACTTGGTTATGGGATCAAAAAGCTGATCATTATTCACAGCAATAATAAGGGATCAATTGATATGGCAAACAATCCTATCACAGGGAGGGGATCCAAGCACATAGACATTCATTTCCATTTTATTTTCCAGTGTACTGAGGACTCATCTATTTCACTTCATCTTTTTTCTTCCATTGTTGCAGATACCTTGACTAAAGTTCTTCCTTTTCCTCTCTCTCTTCTCATTGCAACAGTCTTTGACTTGTAGAGGTGTTTCCCATCAATTTCTCTACTTTTAGGATGCTGGTCTTACCTTTTACACACTGTGTACATCTTCATGACATCTTATCTTACCTCATCCCTTCCACCAGTCACCTGTTGTGCCAGATGGCATTTCACATGGATTTATTTATTTCATGTTGCACCATTTCCTTTTGCCTTCCCTGTCATTCCTTTGTTCTCTATAGTCATAGTCCAAGCCCCTATCTAACCCTCTAACCCTATGTCATTTCTATTATACTTACCTTGCTCTGCTGTCCATCTACCTCAGCACTTCTGCACTGTTACTGTTGCTGAGGTAGGTCTCTATATGCTCTCTCTCTCTCTCTCTCTCTCTCTCTCTCTCTCTCTGTCTGACATACCTATCCTCTGTGCAGTTGCTCTTCATCTCTGTATACCCTCTTCTTGTATGTGCTCTATCTTTCACTCTCAGATGCATTGCCTCTGGACAGTAGTCCTCTGGCTTCTATATCTCTGTCAGGCTGCAAGCCCACCTCTATCTTGTCATGGTTTATATTCTGTTTGCCTCAATGCCTGTATTTGAACATGTTCCAGCAAGGGGGGCTGTTGAAGGCCTTATTATATGTACTATACACTCTTCATTTGCTGTGACACCATTTCAGCCACCTTGTCACACACAGTCTGCACACTCCTAAGCATGTATATAAACTGCTGGTATCTGTACAAATGGATATCTCTCTCACACATAACCTGCAGCTTCATCACATCTTGCTGAGGCTGATGGTGCTGAGACATTTGTATATGGAAGTCACCACCCTGGGCACACTCCTGAGATAGCTGCTGATGCTGATGCTAGTCCTGTGCTGCTTCCTGGGCCTGTTCTCCACTTTGCTCCTCCTCCTAGAAGGATCAGCACAGATGAACCCATGATCAAATTTAGATATATCTGTTGCAATTACTGACCTGTGCTGGCTGTTGTGGTTGTGCTGCAATTCCCTATGCATTTTCTGTGACTTGCTGCTCCAAGACCTGATTTAAGGATATAAAATCAAGATGAGATTGTGATCAGAATCTACATGTACCACAAATATGACTGACCTGTGCATGATGCCCTCCATGCTCCTCCAGATGTCTTTCAGGATCCCTCACATTTGCAGATTGACCTTGGTCCACTTGAGCCTGTGCTTTGCAGCAATTTACATGCTCAGCATGATGCTGTTGAAAGCCACAATGCAATTCCTGATCCCAAGTTGTGTGCTGCTGCTGTGGTGGATTGACAGGTCCAGGAACCCCAGGATACCCTTGAACAGGGATAGGTTGATGGTGTGGATATGGAAATGGGACAGGCATAGGTTGATATCCATATGGGTATGGATGATGGTACAGGTATAGTGCTGGATTGTAGTTAGGGGTGATATAATATTGTAGAGCCTGATATTGCCATGCTGGAGTGGGGAGAGGAGGATGGGTGGGTGGAGAGGTGCAGGATAATAAGTACATGCAGGGGCAAGTGGATTATGGGGGACAGGAGCAGGATATGGTGGAGCAAGAGGGTCCTGTGGGAGAGGAACAGGATAAGGAGGATTCTGGGGGAGAGGGGCAGCCTGTTGTGGTTGTTCAAAGTTGGGTTGTGGAATATTTCCCAACAGGTGGATCCCTTTGCTGTGCATGACATGATGATGATGATGATGATGATGATGATGTCACTTGTAGTTCATGCTGGATCCTATCCTGCTGACACTGAGCCTGGCAAGTACACTCAGGAGTGTGTGGTGGTGATCTAATAAAAAGGAGGGATGGAGTCAGTCATACAGAATTGAGAGGTATAAATGATGACATACCTCTGATTTCCATTCTCATGCTGGATCCCAGGGCTTTGGTCGGCATCAGGCAGTTCTGGACTGAAAAGATGATGAAATGTTAGCAAAAAAGGAAAATAAAAAAGCATACCCAGGCAATTGAGCATGTTGCTGTGCATCTGGGGGTGGTGTTTCATATTGAAGAGACCCAGGGCTGAAAAGGATAAAATTTAGAAAAGGATGAGGCATAGAAATGAAGAAAGAAATATACCTTGAAGTATTATCCAATTAAAAAATGAAAGGCAGCTGTGAAAAAAACTAAGAGCCAGAGCCAGAGACAGAGATAGACTGGCCAGATCCTCCACACACCTCAGAGAGTCACAGTCAGAGGAAATCACTGCAGGGCAGTGTCAGATCACAATGCTTATGCCTTTATTAAAAAAGGTGCAACTCAGGTATCACCCCTTTTCTGTTAGACAGGTGGAAGTGAGATTGAGAGTGAGCAGCTGAACACCACAGTAGTGTTAGAATGTGCAATTGCCAAAATAGTGACTTGGCTTGGGTTTGAACCAAGGACCTCCCTTACTCCAGGTGGGTGCTCTAACCACTGAGCTACCAGGCCTTGTCTAAGTGAAGTGCTAATAGCAGAATGTGGAGCTGTCATGACTACTGTAGAGTTGTAACCCTGCTACAAAAGTATTGTAGCTCTGTTACGAAGTGTAGTAGCACATGTACAGGGTCAGGCATTTGACCTTAACTCCAACACCTCATAACAACCAATGTCTTCTGCACTGGTACTCTTCACAATGGGAATTATTGGATTACCCTATGTCCTGCTTCTCCATCTCTCTCTGCAATTGCTTCTCCATCCCTTCAGACTTGGCATGTTTGCTTTGGTCACCTTTCCATGCAGATTGTTCACAACATCACATTGTCCCAGGTTGAAGGGTTCATCTCTGCCCCCTCTTCATCAGAAACTGGTATCCGCTCAGGGTGTGCTCTTGGAAAGTCACCACATGCCCCATTTTTCACCTCCTCATCTCATGCCACAGTGGTCCTAGAACTTGTCCACCCTGATGTTGTTGGTCCCATCCAGACAAGTTCCCTCTTTGGCAACTGCTACTTCATCACATTTCTGGATGACTTCTCTGGTTTTGGAGTTGTATACCCTATCTGGCAGAAGGACCAGGTACCCATGGCTTTTGAAGTGTATTCCATGTGGGCCTGCACACAGACCCCTTCTATTAAACAGCTCTGCACTGACAGGGGAGGGGAATATATCAACAAATGCATGAAAGACCTATTGTGTACCAGAGGCATTGCACACCAATTGACTGTCCCCTACAGTCCACAGCAGAATGGGCATGTGGAATGATGGAATAGGACCCTCCTCAATCACATGGTTTCACTCCTCCATGGTGCTGGGCTATCTGCTGGGTTCTGGGAACATGCCTTGCATGTCACTGTTCACTCCTACAATCTGTTCCCAGCATGTTGTATCAGGTGGTCCACCCCTTTCTGCAGATGGTCTGGTAATGTCCCTGACATTTCTCACCTATGCAGCTTTGGCTGTTGTGCCTTAATTTGCATGCCCAATCACTCCTGCACTAAACTTGACCCTCACTCCTGGCCAATGATCTTCATTTGGTACCAGGATGGCACCTGGGGCTGGGTCTTCTGGGATCCTGTGTCATGGAAAGAGGTTGTGAGTCACAATGTTGTCTTTGATAAATTCACCTTTCCCCAGCTAGACACACCTCCTGCCTCCCTCATCACTGACCACCCCACCAGTGCTGGTCCTGGGTTTCCCCCTAGCTCCAGTTCCAGCAACCATTTGGACAAAGATTTGGACAATGATGGTGCTGATCCTCATGGCAGTGCACCACTGCCTGCTCCTGTCCCTGTGACACCTCCCCCAGCACCTGCAGGTTTACCAGTGGCAGTGCCTCCTGCAGCCCCTCTGTCTCCTTGTGGTGCTCTGGTGACACCACCTGGTGCTCCAGTGCCTCCTCCTGCCCCACATCATGCTGCTCACACTCACCATGGTGCTCCTTCTTCCCAAATTGAGCTGCCTTGCTGGTTCAGCCACCCTTGCTTCACAAACAGTTGGCAGCAGGCTCATGCCACCCTCTTGGACAACAATGGCCCCGTCTTACACCCTCACCATACTCATCAGGTTCCCACCCAATTTGCAGACAGTGTATGGTGCACAAAGTGTTGTGGATGTCAAAGTGGGGGGTTCTGGGTCCAATGATGTCTCTGCAACTCCTCACACTGGCATGTTGTCATCTTCTCTCTCCACTCTCCTTTCCTATGCCACTTCACACAATCTGCTCACACTTCATCAAGCCCTCTTATCCACAGATGCAGACACATGGCATTCTGCCTGTTCTGCTGAACTTCACATGCTGGAAAAGTTGGGCACCTGGGATCTCATCAACCTACCCAAGGGTCACAACCTCATTGCCAACAAATGGGTCTTCAAACAAAAGGCAGATGGAGACTTCAAAGCCTGGCTGGTTGCCAAGGGGTTCACGCAGAAGTATGGAGTAGATTACTTTGAAATCTTCTCACTAGTAGCCCACTTTGAATCCTTACACACTCTACTCACCATTGCCACCTTAGAAGACTGGGAGGTCCACTCCATGGATGTCAAGTCTGCTTTCCTCAATGGGGGTTTGGACAAAGAAATATCCATGGAGCAACATCAAGGTTTTGCACAAGAGGGCATGGAGACCAAGGTGTGCCAACTGAATAAAGCCATTTATGGACTTAAACAGGTATCACAACAATGGCATCACAAAATGCATGCTGCCCTTCTCAAACTCAGCTTCACCTATGCATATTTAGACTCCAGCATCTACATTTCTAACTCTTCCACTCATCCTCTCATCATTGTCCTCTATGTCAATGACATAACTGTACTTAGCAAGTCTCTTGATGAGGTGGAACACTGCAAGGCTGATCTTGCTGCTGAGTTTGAAATGACAGACCTTGGTGAGATCTCATCCTACCTAGGGCTGCATGTCACTCAGGACAGATTGGCACTAATTCTCAAGATTGATCAACATGACTACATTGTGGACATGTTGGATAGGTTCAGGCTGACAGACTGCAACTCTGTCCCTATACCACTTCCACCTTCATTACATCTCACCAAATCTGACTCTCCTTGCCACCCCACTCTCCTTTGCACATACCAACAGTTGATTGGTTCACTACTCTACACCACCATAGTCTCTCACCCTGATATCTCCTATGTGGTAAACAGGCTGTCCCAGTACATGTCCAATCCAACATATGCCCACCTCTCTGCTGCCATGCACATCTTGCACTATCTCAAGGGCTCACTTGACTGTTGCCTTCACTATGATGGTGCATCTGCCTGAGGTTGGTCAGCTACTCTGATTTGGATTGGGCAGCAGGTGGAGACAATTGGAAGTCAGTTGGGGCCTACATCTTTCTCTTTGCAGGAGGCACCATAGCCTGGTTGTCATGCAAAAAGCACATGGTTTCACATTCATCCACTAAGGCTGAGTACATGGCATTCTCCCAAGCTGTGGCTCAAGCCAAGTGGCTTCAATCCCTATTGATGGAGATCCACTTTTGAGTTGATGGACCAGTATTGTTGTGTGGAGATAACAAAGGTTCTATTGATATGGCTAATAATCCTGTTACTGGACAAGGTTCCAAACACATTGACATATGCTTTCACTTCATTTACCAATGCATCACTGATTCCCCTATTATTTAGAATGCCTTCCTTCTTCTTCCATTACTGCTAACACTCTTACTAAATCTTTAGCCTTTCTTCTCATCATTCTGGTCTTGGGTTAGTGTGCTCCCAGTAGGGGGGTGTTGAGCAATGTCTTACTACTTTAAGCTAGTTGCTGTGACACACTTACAGCCACTCTGGTCACATGGTCCATGCTATTATTGTATCCTGTATATATACACAACTAAAGCTACTGTACAAAAAAGAACTATTGTCTTAGTTTTCTCACACATGGCCTGTGTTCTACACACCCCACCCATACTATCCTCCTCCTGTTCCCCCTGCAGCATGGAAACCACAGGCTCTGCAATATTATGTCCCCCCTCACTATCACCCAGCACAACACCTCTATCAGCTGTATCTATATCAACCTATGCCTATCCCCTATCCAAATCCACACCATCCTGTTCAAGGGTATCCTGGGGTTCCTGGACCTGTCAATCCACCACAGCAGCAGCAGCAGCACACAAATTAGGATCAGGAATTGCATTGTGGCTTTCAACAATGTCATGCTGAGTGTGTAAATTGCCACATAGCACAGGCTCAAGTGGACCAAGGTCAATCTGCAAGTATCAGGGATCCTGCAGGAAATATGGAAGGGCAGGGAGCACATCATGCACAGGTCAGTCATATTTGTGGTATATATAGATTCTGATCACAATCTCATCTTGATTTTAAATCCTTGCATTAGGTCTTGGAGCAGCAAGTCACAGAAAATGTACAGGAAATTGCAGCAGAAAATCCACAACAGCCACCACATGTCAGTAATTATAACATATATATTTAAGTTTGATCATGGGCTCATTTGTGCTGATTCTTCTAGTAGGAGGGGCAAACTGGAGAACAGGCACAAGAAGCAGCACAGGACCAGGACCAGCATCAGCAGCTATCTCAGGAGCATGCCCAGGATCTGGACTTCAATATCTAAATGTCTCAGCACCATCAACCTCAACAAAATGATCCTGAAGTGGATCAGCCACAGCCTCCTGCACCTCCCCCACTCCACATCCCTCTTGGCTGTCAGGAATACCATGAGCCTCAACACTGCCATAGCCTTGGCCAAATGGATATTCAATGCACATACTGTCATGCTCTTCACTTTCTCTCTGAGAAGTTGGCAAGACCCTTGGATATCCATCCTCAATTTTGCATGTGCTGCCTGCAGGGCTAGACACAGCTCCCTCCATTTGCTCAGCCACCACCCACTCTTTCCAGACTGTTGAAGGGTAGTGATCCACTTGCAAAAAGGTTCAGTAGAAACATAAACCAGTACAATGCTGCAAATGTCAATGATGCTGTCCTTGCTGGGTCTGGGCCTTCTGCATTCAGACTCCATGGCTCTCTTCATCACAAGATGGGGGCCCTCCTGCCAAATCCTGGAGTCACACCACACTATGCCCAGCTCTATGTCATTGATCCTTACCTTGCTGTGAATGCACACTTGGCCAACAACTCCAACCTTGACCCATCCACCATGACTGATCTCCATGCTATGCTGCTTGCCAACAACCCATGCATCAACATGTACAGGCAAGCTCATGAGACCCCCAAGGACAAGGCTCCAGAAGAGCAAGTGAATGTGGCTGTTTGCATCACTGTGGACTCCAACACAGACCTGCACAGATACAATGCTCCCACTGCAAAGGAGATTGCTGCCATCATTCCTGTGTGTGGAGGACAACAGGCAGACTTGCATCATGACATTGTTGTGCACCTGCATGGAGGTAGCCTTAGGAGGATTAGCCATCTGCATCACAGTTATTGCCCATTGCATTATGTCCTCCTGTTCCCCAAAGGTGACTCTGGCTTTCACATCAACATACCATTACAGCCAGGTCCAAGTGGTCAGATGCACTCCAAAACTGTCTCCCAACAGTTCTACTATGGATACCATGCCTTCACAAGACTAAATGAGGCAGACATCCTGTTTCATAGTGGCAAGCTCTTTCAGCAGTACTTGGTTGATGCCTGGGCATCAATTGAGGAGACCAACCTGTGCTGGATCAGGACTCATCAAAGAGACATATGTGTGGATCTCTACCAGGGGCTTCAGGATGCAGTTCATGGCAACCAGGATGGTGCTCCAGTCAATATTGGACAGCAGGGCCAGCACATTATCCTTCCCTCCACCCACCAGGGCAGTGCAAGGCACATGTTCCAGCTCTTCCAGGACTCTATGGCCATTTGTCATTATGGGCACAAACCAGACATCTTCCTCACCATGACTGCAAACCCCAACTGGCCTGAGATCCAGGAGGCCCTCCTCAAGTATGATGATGGCACATTCCAGACTGCTGCAGATCACCCTGACATTGTTGCTTACATCTTCAACCAGAAGAAGCAAGCCTTGCTGGATGACATCAAGGCTGGGGTTTTTGGAGAGCTGGCTGACAGTGTCTATACCATGGAGTTCCAAAAGTGTGGTCTCCCTCACATGCATCACCTCATCTTCCTGAAGACACCATACAAGATCTGTGATGCCAATCATGTGGACAACATTGTCTCAGCACAGATCCTGTCCTCTATCCAGAGCTCCATGAGTGTGTCACCAAGTACATGCATCATGGTCCCTGTGGTGCTCCTGACCATGTAAAATCCCCTTGCATGGAGAAGGATAAGAACCAGCAATGGCATTGCAGCAAGTGTTACCCCAAGGGCTTTTGTGAGGGGACTCACTCTGGGGAGGATGGATACCCATTCTATGCCAGGCCAGACAATGGGTACTCTTTCACCAAGCATCTCAGTCAAAATAAAGTCCATGTGTTCACCAACTGTGATGTCATCCCCTACAACCCCTACCTGCTTGCAAAATATGCCTGCCACATCAATCTGGAGATCTGTGCCTCAGTCAAGGCAGTCAAGTACATCCATAAGTACATCTACAAGGGTCCAGATCAGGCTACTGTGCAGGTTGGGGATGTGGATGAGATCTGGGACTACATTGATGCATGCTACATTGGTCCTTCAGAGGGATGCTGGCACATGTTTGAGTTCCCCATGCACCAGGAGCTCCCCACAGTCTATTGCCTTCCTGTCCATGTGCAGAATGAGCAGCAGGTCTACTTCCAAGCAAGTGATGACCCTGATGAAGTCCTGGAGTGCCCCTCTGCCAAGAAGACACACCTGACAGAGTGGTTCAAGGCCAACCAGCAGTATCCTGACAGTACCTGCCAGTACCTCTACCAGGACTTTCCTCAGCATTTTGTATAGGAGTCCAAGGGGCATCAGTGGAAGCCAAGACAGGGGTTTTGCCATTGGTTGCATGTACTTTGTCCACCCATTTACTGGGGAGCACTTCTATCTCAGGATGCTTCTGGCCATCATCAAGGGGGCAACAGACTGGAAGGATCTGTGCACTTGCAATGGGGTGATCCATGCAACATACAAGGCTGCCTGTCTTGCTAGAGGTGTCCTGGAGGAGGATGGTGAATGGGATCAGTGCATGCAAGAGGCTGGGAGATGCAGACTGGTGGTCAACTGCACTCTCTCTTTGCCTCCATCCTCTACCACAATATCCCATCCAACCCTGCCATTCTGAGGGATCATGACAAGGCAAAACTATGTGATGGTTTGCACCATGCCCTCACAACCTCCCTGATCCTACTGAGGAGCAAGTCCATGACTATGGCCTGTACCTCCTTGACAAGATCCTCAGCAAGATGGGAAAGCACCTCCATGACTTCCCTCCCATACCACTCCCCCAGCATCAATGGCAAGTTCTTGGCAACCTCCTTGTGCAAGATGAGCTTGATCATGACATCTATGACCTCACTCTGCAAGTTGAAGATCACTACACTTTTGAAATGCACAGTCAAACACTCACAAGATGACACATTTGTCCTACAAGGGGGGTAAAAGGTAGGGCAATTGTACAAGGGCATACACAAAAAAGTAGCTAAATTTATATCCTAGACCCTGCATCCACACAACACCCATGCTGTGAGATCACATAAGCTGTTATGAGGCACTTGCTTAGGCACCTTGTAACAGACTTGTGTTTCTTTTCTTTTTCTTTTTC
>QLPN01002717.1:0-18020 GCA_003314395.1 Albatrellus ellisii
CTCTTATACCTATTCAGAACCCCAAACTGCCTACTTTAAGGGACAACTGGTTATTAATGACACTTCCCTTCTCATCTTATTGGTATGTCTTTTCTATTTATGGTTTGAGCTCCTCTTAAACTCTATCTTGCTCTCACTACATCTTCTTTACCTTGTCTTTGTCTCACCTCAGCACTTCTGCATGTGCTGAGGTGAGTATCTCTTCTACTCTCTTAGCTCTCTTCTGACATACCTGCTCTATGCAGCTCTCTCTTTCTTCTGTGTACCCTCTACCATCTGGTACACATCTTCTCTTCTCTTCCAGCTATTTCTCTAGCTGTCTCTCTAGCCCTCTGGACTGTTGTCCCCTTGGCTCTTGTATCTCCACCTGGGCTCACAAGCCTATCTCTACACTACAATGTTCAATCTGCTGTTTGCCACTTTGCCCATGTTTCAATAAATGAAAGTACTGAAGTAGAATAGTGTCAACATAGGATGACAATTATCTAAGACTGTTCACATGCAATTCTTGTTCTCAGATTTGTCACTTGACATGATTGGATAATATGACATGCCTAACTTCTCACCTGAAACAAGAGTAAACTGATGGGAGTTACCACAAGGTACAGCATGGGCTACATTAACTCCATGGAATAGTGTCTCATCTGCATTGGCATTAATTACTACCATATGGTGATGAGCTCCCATAAAGTTGGGGCTTGTTACTGCAAGGGCAAGTGAGATGTAGTTGGAGATGACAGAGAAAATAGTTCAAACAACCAGTAAACTGGTGCTCTGAATCACACAAGTGAGAGGGAGAGAGAACATCAGAAGTGTTATTATAACCAGTACAGGTGAGCTGCTTTATATACAGGGAGGACTGGCACACAGACCATGTTATAGTAGTGGCTGATGTTGGTTTTTCACTACATTATGATGCTGATCACACTGTTTACTTATTAAGTATACTTATTTCTATCTCATCTTATTGGTATTTCTTTTCTCTTTATGGTTTGAGCTCCTCTTAAACTCTATCTAACTCTTACTATATCTTCTTCACTTTGTCTTTGTCTTACCTAAGCACTTCTGCATGTGTTGAGCTCTCTCTCTGTCTTCTGTGTACCCTCTACCCTCTGGTACAAATCTTCTCTATCTTACAGCTATGTCTCTAGCTCTCTAGGCCTCTGGACTGTTGTCCTTGTGGCTCATTTATCTTCACCTGGGCTAACAACCCTATCTCTACACCTTAACCCTCAATCTGCTGTTTGCCACCTTGCCCATATTTCAACAGCTGAGAGTGTGTACAGTAGGTGCATGAGAAAGTTTAACATATGGATGGAATTATTCTATCTTTGCCACATCCCCAAACACTATTTTTGTTAACATTTCTGCAAGTATCCAGCCATCACCCTTATTGTTATATCCCACACAATTGACATGCCTTGCTTTTGACATAGCAGCACACATGTAATGTTGTCCAATCCCACATTTTAGTATTGTCACACCATCTACCTCAACAATGATATCTAACTTACACACCCAAAACATGTCCAACAATGACCCTCACAATAAAGCATACTGTTGCACAGGGAAGAGGTGCAGTGGCAAAGGTGACAGAGGTGCGATTAGACTGGGAGAAGGGCCTGGATGTGTGGTGGGAGGATGTGCCAGACTAGAAGAAAGATGGTGCAAAAGCCAAAGAGAGAACAATGAAGAACAAAAGAGCAAACTCCATTTTGGAGTGCAAAAGGAGGGTATTGAAGTGGATGTTGTAGAGACAGGTGCAGGCACACTGAAGAAAGAGAGCTTATGTTTCTAGACACTACTAGATCTACTAATATACAGAACACAGATGCACACAGACTGCACTGACTAAAATAGTGTGGGCTGTGGGTCTGGAAGGAGAGAAGAGCGATAAGGAGATTGAAGAAGATCTATTAAGATCAGATAAGATCAGATAAAGCTAACACATATGGTACTATGTTCTGCTGTGTGAGCATGGCCCTGCTTTAATTAATATTAAGTCACACAGAGAGTGCAGTGGAAGATCATGTGTGCTACCATGGTAGCACTTTGTGACCTAGTCAGCCAATATATGTCATTTCTTCTTTATTATCTTCATTCATACAGTATTAATGGACCTTCACAGTGTTCACACTGCCTCCATATAAAATAACCCATGTCAGTGCCTAATCCTCCCCAGCCTATGATGATGACAGGCCATGTGCACAAGGAGGATACAATTGTTGTTGAAATCACAAACTGATGCATGTACTACTTACTATTTCCTTTTTAGGCAACTCAGCAGAAGCCAACATATGCACAAACTTTTGTCTCCTCTCCACAGAAAAACATATGATATCTACCTACTTTTTTGATCACTCCACTACTATACAGTTCTAAGCCACAGGTAGTTTATCTAGCCTGTTTACAATACCTTGCCTTTTTTTCCCCTCAGTCCTCGTGTTGTTTTTGAGACTGAGATGAGATCTTACTATACACTTCTTTAACTTACTTACTGACTGGTATCAGTGCTTTTGTCCTTGATCTTAGGATGCTTTTTGGTGTTTCTTGTGCAGAAGAACACCTGTTTATATAACCCTTGTTATTACAAAAGGTTATGGGCCCTGCCCCTGCTTAAAAACAAACAAAACTTTGTCATATTTTCCAATGCCATTACAACAAAATGACATCTCCACATTCTAATACCCCCAGTGACTCACTTCCCTCATCTGTCCCAAAACTTGACCCTACTGGCTCCAATTGGGTCATTTTCTCAACATGTTTCAAAGAAGCTTTGTCTGTGTGTGACTGTTGGGGCCATTTTGACAGCACCACTCCAAGGCCAACTGTCAGTTCTTCCCTGACCCCAGATGAAACCACAGCTCTTGAAGCATGGGAAAGGGAAGAGAGGGTTGCCCATTACATGTTGAGTCAAAAGCTTCCTGACTTGGCAGTCATCTGTGTACAAAAGCTTGACACAGTTGCAGAGAAGTGGAAGGCAATCTCAGAAGAGTACATGCAGAAGGGGTTATTTGCCTGTACCAGACTGTGGAACTCCTTCATGTTGTCTTGCCACCCACTCAGTGCTGATGTCCAGTGTTTTATAATTGACTTCAGAACCAAGTGCAAAGAGCTTGTCTCTTGTGGTGTCAACATCTGTGATTCAGACCATTGTGCAACAATCTTGAATGCAATCCCAAAGTGGTTAAAACATTTTGCCTCAGGAGTTCATGCTTCCATTGTCGCACAGAATCCCTCATATGAAATGGAGCCCAAGACTTTGGCCCACCTCATTGGTGAAGAATATGAACACTCTGTCAGCGACAATGTTGGCCCCTGAGAAAACAAGACCTACCAGCACCACAACAGAAGAGACAACAGTGATGTTGCCCTGGCATCTACCCAGGCTATGACTCAAAGGCCATGCACCCCTGGAATGTGCTGGTCCTGCAGCAAAGCTGGGCACATGCATTCTCAATGCCTGAAGTCACAAAGGCTACCTGCCACAAGGAGTCAGCAAGCAGATGCAGTTCAAACCAGTGGGACACTGAACCTGATGACAATGAAGGAGACAGTGTTTGGGCTGTCACTGAGGCAGATGAAATTTTCAGTCTAGTGGATGAGATCAATGTTAGTATGGGTGCCTCTCTTGTTGAGGACCCAACCAGCAATGAGTTTGATGACTTACCTGGCATAGTCAATGTGTCTGATGACAGCAGTGATGAAGAGGCTATGGAAAACAAAGAGGTTCATGTCAAGGCCTCTGAAGATGATGAAGTCACTTACCATTGGCTTGATGAAGTGCTCCATATGCCATGTAAAGTCAACATGGTGCAGTTGCATACCAGTAATGCAGCTGGGACTGAGGTGGCCAGAGCCATGGTCATGGAGGTCACCTCATTGGTTGAAGAGTTGCACATTGCAGAGCAAGATGTTGCTGCTGCTGTCAATGGGGCCAGAATGATTGCTGGTACCCATGTTGAGCTGTACAACTCTTGTTCAACCTGTCACATTTCACCATACCATGAAGATTTCACAAATTTCAAAGACTTACCTGGTCGCCCATTTAAGACAGCCAACAACCAGCATTTCAATGCTATTGGCTGTGGCAACTTGAAGGTGGAAGTGCCAAATGGTACCATGGCAACTCAAGTGATCTTGCACAGCGCCCTTTATGCACCTGCTGTTGGATATACCCTTATTTCTGTTGGGAAGCTGGATCAAGCTGGTTATCAAGCCATCTTTGCTGAAGGGCAACTAGTGCTCACCAATCCTGACAGTATTCAAATCAGAGCCATTCCATGCTCAGAAAGGGGTCTATATCATGTTACTCATTTCTTGTTGAAGGGTTTTCCATCCATACAAGATGCTGATGAAGTTGCTGCCATTGAGAAAATGACACTCCCAGAGCTTCATCACTGTATGGGTCATATCTCGCCTGCCATCACAAAGTCATTAGTTACAAAGGGTCTGGTCACCAGTATTGCCTTGAGCCCTTGGATACCTGCCCCTCTTGTGTATATGTGAAGGCAATGTGTCAGCCAGTCCCTCAAGTCTGGCAGGGGGAGCACACAACTGCATATGGTGGAGAGGTGCACAGTGATGTGTGGGGACCATCACCTGTTGCTACCCTCAGTGGTCATCACTTCTACATGTCCTTCACAGATGATTACAGTTGTGAGACCATGTTATACTTGCTCAAACAAAAGAGTGAAGTCTTTTTGGCTTACTGGCAGTATGAAGCTTGGTGCAAGACCCAGTGCAGTGTAACCACCATTAAAGTTCTTCACTTGGACCATGGTGGTGAATACCTGTCCAATGCATTCATCAATCATCTAAAGGCTGCTGGTACAGTCCAGAAGCTCACCATACATGACATGCCACAGCAGAATGGCATGGCTGAGCACAAGAACTGGACACTTGTCAAATGCATCCATGCTCTGCTGAATGCAAGCAACTTACCACAATTCCTGTGGGGAGAGGCAATCTGTCATGTCAGCTGGCTCATGAATTGTACCTCCACTCATGCTCTTGTTGACAAAATGCCATACAAAGTCACTACCAGGCACAAACCCGACTTGTCTGCTGTGTGGGAGTGGGGTATGCCAGTCTGGGTTCATGACACCTCTGGATCCAAGCTGGACCCTAGAGCAGAAGAGGGTTGATGGATCAGCCTTGATGAATCCTCCAAAGGAGCTCATGTGTTCTGGCCTGCACACCAGACAGTCATGGTGGAGCAGAACCTGTATTTTGCATGCCTCACATTGTCATTGCATCCCAATGGTGAAGAGTTGATTTCTGAACCTGATTTTGATGAAGGGGGATTGCCAGCAGTGATTGCCCCTGTTTCTCAGCCATCTGTCACTCCTGCACCTGTGCCTGCTCCAGTTGTTCCACCCCTGGAGCCTCTGCAAACACCTGACATACCTAAGGTAACTGCAGTGCCTCCTGCACAGGTAGATGCAAGTTCCAGTCATCTGTGCTGTGAACATGTACCCTCCCAGGTTGTTTGTGATGTCCTTGCAGGCCACAGAGATGGATATGTGATCCCTGGCACCCTGCTGAGGGACATGCAATGTCTTTGGACACTTTGGCATGAGGGGGAGCAACAGGCTGGTGATGAATGTGACCCTGCCAAAGTCAAAACTGCAATAGCAGCTCAGGGTGCAGATGATGACCTATTTGAGTATGTGCTTGCAGTGGAGATCAGCAAAGCCAAAGCACTTGAGCCATGAACACTCACCAAGGCCAAGAAATGCACTGATTGGCCTTTGTGGGAGAAGGTGATTTTGGAGGAGCTCAACACCCTCCATGCAGCCAGAACTTGTGTTTTTGAGTGCACACCATCAAATGCCAATATTGTTGGCTTGAAGTGGGTCTTCAAGGCTAAAAAAGATGCTGCAGGCAACATTGTGCAATACAAAGCTAGGTCAGTAGCACAGGGCTTCAGCCAAGTACCTGGGGTCAATTATTCCAACACATATGCACCTGTTGCAAAACTCCAGTCCATTCACATTGTCCTCACCATCACAAATCGCCTGGACATGGAACTTCATCAGGTCAATATCAAGGGAGCATACTTGAATGGAGACCTTACTGACAATGAGGTCATCTATATGCACCTGCCACCAGGTTATGCTCCTGTGGGCCTGGGTGATCGTGTTCTGCACCTGAAACACACATTGTATGGACTCAAACAGTCAGGACATAGGTGGTACCAAAAACTTACCTCCATCTTCATCAATCCAATGGGATTCCACCAGTGCAACATCAACCAGGCCATGTTCTTCAAGTGGGAAGGCACTGACCTTACAATTGTCATCATCCATGTCAATGATTGCACCATTGCCATGACTTCCTTGCATCTAGTTGACACATTGAAGATTGGCCTGCATGCACATGTCAAGGTAATGGACCTGGGAGAACTGCATTGGCTTCTCAGCATAGAAGTCAAGCAAGATCATACTCACCACCTTTTACACCTGTCCCAGCACTCCTATATTGCTGCCATCCTCCACCATTTCAATCTTGAAGATGCCCATGCAGTTTCAATCCCAATGGACACCCAAGTCCACTACTCCAGCACCCAATTGCCACAAATGACCACAGAAATCACTGAGATGTGCAACATGCCTTACCATGAAGGGGTTGGATCCCTGATGTATCTGGCACTTGCTACATGCCTGGACATCTCATTTGCCATCACTGTCATATCATGCTTCAACACAAATCCAGGTTGTGTGCACTGGGAAGCTGTGAAGAGGGTGATGAGATATCTGAAGGGCACCACAGAGTTGTGGCTGACTTATGGAGCATTTGAGGGTGGTGAGCATCTCCTGGGCTACACCAATGCTGATGGCAGCATGGCCAAAGACTGCCATGCCATCTCAGGCTACGCATTTCTTGTCGATGGTGGCACAGCATCATGGAGCTCCAAAAAGCAGGAGGTCATGTCATTGTTGACAACTGAGAGCAAGTACATCACTGCAGCACATGCCACAAAAGAGGGCCTGTAAATCAAATCACTCATTAGCCAAATCTTTGAGCCATTGACTCACCCAATCAACATCCTATGTGACAATCAGTCAGTGATTGCCCTATCACAGGACCATCAGTACCACATGCACTTGAAGCACATCAACATACATTACCATTTTCTCCATTGGGTCATCAAAAATAGCAGTCTCCACCTCATATATTGCCTGACTGGCAAAATGGTTGCCAACACCTTGACAAAAGCCCTCCCCTCCCCTAAGGTCAAGCACTTCACAATTCAGTTTGGTCTCCACACCGCTCAAGTGGGCATTGTGTTGAACATTTGTATGTTACTGCAATTCCTATACTCTATTTTTCATTCAGCATTACCTCTACACATTTATGTACTTATGACATAACACTTACTTCCTCACAACCCCATGGGGTTCTCACTTCATCCCCACACCACACATACTCCAGACAATGCACATCCTCCATGCAGATGGGCATTGTTGTTCTTCTACATACACACTCCACCCTAACTTTATCACTTCCCACTATATAAGATGTGCTACCCACTTCACACTTCCTCAGACATTGTTGTACAACACTGAGTAAGTCTCCTACACTGCCCATCTTATCTCTCTCTTATCAAACTCCCTGCAACAACCCTCTACTATGCTGTGGCATCATTCTGGTGTCCACATCTACCTACCTTGCTGCAGGTTATGTTACACTCACCAACCCTATGCAGGGAACACACCATTATGCCATCTTCACTCCTCCTCATCTATGTCAGCTGCCATAACCTGTGTGAACACATTGTTGATGCTGGTTATCGGTGTTTCCAGTGTCCTATACCATTTTCTTTTTTTACTTACTGGTTTTGAATTGTCTGGTCCATTTTTCTTTTTTTATGTCTTTCTGCTATTTTTCTCCCATGTCATCCATGTGGAAAACTAGGTGGGGTGGCAAACAACAAGTATAACACAGCATAAAACAAATATGCATTGCTGGAGAGATAAGCACTGGTGATGATAAGGGCTATTCCCTTGAGGAGACTGAGCAGTGGGCCAAGGAGCCACATCTGATGAGAAAGACGATGAGGTGTACAAAAGAAGGTACACAGAATAAAGAGTAGATGCTACAAGAGACAGGTATGTCAGAGATGAGATAGAGTAGCAGATGAAATACATACCTCAGCAGTAGAAAGAGGTGCTGAGGTATGTGGACAAAAAACAAGAAGTTTATACAGTTCACCCACAATTAAGTTTAAATGGAGCTCAACTGTAAAACTAAGAGATAGTGTTGAAATCACTGTACATTCCACTACATTCTTTGTTCAGCTTCTCTGCTTCTCTTTACACTACATGTACAATACCTATGCTCCACTCCTCTCCTCAGACTACTTACTTAATCCCCAAGGACTCACACCCCACCTACACTTCCAGGACAACATGCATCCCTTCCTCTTATGGTGAACATTGTACTCTCTACCTACACTCCGCTCCAACCTTACTCATGAATGCTATATATGTTGGACACACTATGCACATACTCCTCAGATGTCTTACTTCTAAAGTCTGAGTGAGTACTTCACTCGCCTCACCTCCACACCCTCTTACACAACCCTGCAGCATACTTGAACCACATTACCGCACCCTACTGCACTGGTAACCACTCATACTCTCTGCTGCAGATGTGTCTGCCACTAACTCTCTGGCTTCTAGCCACATCATATATATTTGCAATGACCTTCATCATCCTAGCAGTTGTCTCTTAGATCCTGCACACACAGGTTATGGGCCCTGCCCAGCACACAGGAGCCAACACCACTTGCACTCTTGCTTACATCACCATCATGATCACCACCATCTCACTCATCACCACCATTAACACAACTCCCCTTCCAAAAACCAACATTCCACCACTCAATGGCACTAACAACTACAAAACCTGGTCAACCTTAGTCAAGCATGCACTAATCATCATAGGCACATGGAAGGTCATTGTAACTGAAAAGCCTACACCAAAGTACCAGAAAATCATGGACACAGAAACCTCACCAAGTGGCAAAGTAAAAACCACTATATGCTTCAATAAAACCAACATCATCAACAAGGAAGAACGGTCCAAATGGGATGAGGATGACAACCTCACAACAACAACCTCACAACAGTGTACATAGGCCTGTACATTGGTATGTTACATGCACACCTCATCTCCAACAACAACACTGCATCACACAACTGGTCCATCCTAAAACAAGAATACAGTACTCCAGGTGCAGTTGCAACTTTTGCAAAACTATGTGAAATTCAAACATTCAAGTTTAGCCCTCACACATTCTTTCAGAGTCAAATTGACACACTAGAGCTCACACAGATCCAGCTCGTGGACTGCAGTAGAATGATTAGCAACAATGACTTTGCAATCATCATGCTGACTGCACTTCCAGAAACCTGGTCTAATGTAGTATCTGCTTTTATTGCCAGTAATGATGCCCTCAATGATGTCACTCCAGAGGATGTATGTGCATGCATCATCGATGAAGCTGATCACCTCACCAGAACTGCTGGCTCCATTCTCTCAGTTGCACAATGCACACCTCCTACAACAGCATCGACCTCCTTCAGTGCACCTCTACCTGGTTCTTCTGCCCTCACATCCCACAGTAAACTGAAGCTCAACCAGTATACCTGCACAAAATGTGGTCCTGGGGGGCATAGCAATGACTTTGGCTGGATTTTACACCCAGAGAAGAGGAAAGAGAAAGGAGATAATGCTAAGTCACATACAACATCTGTTGCTGCCACTGTAACTGTCGAACCACCACCTCCTATACTGCCATCTATACCTACTACATTGAATGTCATGAGTGCAGGACCCACCAGTTTGTTCTACTTTGACGTGCAAAATGACTGGATGCTGGATAGCAGTGCCAGCAACCATATCAGTCCACATCCAGAAGACTTCATACTGGGATCGGTCCTAAATACTCCAGGCACTATACAACTTGGAAACAACAACACGATTCCCTATCTAGGCATTGGGGTTGTAAAAAGAACAACCACAGTCAATAACCTCCAGTGCCAAATCACTCTGGAACATGTATTATATGCCCCACACACTGGTGCATGATTCATCTCAATCCCACAGCTAACAGCCAAGGACCTGTTGGTCACATACTCCAAAACAACATGTCACATCTACAAGAACAACAAAACACAAGTGATTGGAACCACACACAATGGGACCTACTGGCTAAACCTAAACATCACCTCCTTGTCAGCTCTTGCTGCATTATCCACTCTCAAACCTACCTATTCCATCTGGCACAACAGATTCACACATGCCCCTCAACTACTACTCACTAAGTTAAGCAACTCTGCAGCAGTGTCAGGGTTTAGTGTCGCAAATGCCTCTCCTCACCATCTGAAACCATGTGCTGGATGCACCTTTGGCAAACTCACACACAAGCCCTTCTCTCGATCAGAAAAATGTGCCCTACAGCCATTGGAGCTCATTCACAGCGATCTAGCAGGCCAAATGCAGACAAGGTCTCTTCAAGGCTCTAGCTATTTTGCATCTTTCATCAACAACTACTCTGGACACACAGTTGTGTATGCTCTAGCTTCAAAAGATGGTTTCACTCAAGCCTTACAAGCTTATCTCGCATGGGTGCAAATGCAAACAGAATGAAAACTAAATGTTCTGCACACAGACCATGGTGGTGAGTATGTGAACCACTCAGTGTGGCTTATGTTGGAACAGGCAGGAATCTCACACAACCTTACATCTCCTTACTCCCCCATGCAAAATGGATGCATGGAATGCTGGAATAGGATGATCATCAATTCTGCCCTATTGATGATCCATGGCACCTCATTTTCATGCAGGTTCTGGGAATACACACTCACATACACCATCCACATCTACAATAGAATCCCACAGCATACATGCAAATGGTACACCCCACAACAGCTCTGGGCTGGAGGGCATGCACCAGACATCACATACCTCTGGACCTTTGGATGCCTAGCCTACATCACAATGCCAGCAAAGCATCACACAAAGCTGGACCCATGCACAAAGGCAATGGTCTTTATGGGTTGTGAACTGGGGTCAAAGGCCTGGAGGTTTTGGGACTGAGACTCCCATCAGATCATTGTGTCCCATGACACAGTATTTGATGAGTCCACATTCCCTTTCACACCACCAGCTACTCCTACACCCCCCATAAACTCACCTACCATGGTCATGCCTGTGCTACCCAACTCAGACAGTTCCATGAGCTTCAGTTCTGATGATGATTCTGAGTTGGACTTCAATGCTCCAGTGACATCTTTAACAACTCCTGCAGCTCCAACAGTTACCACACCTGTGGTCGCACTGACTGACACCACCCCCACTCCAATTCTACCTCCAGCACCCAGCAGGATGCCCACATCACCACCACACCTGCACAGACCTGCTCTCCCTGTCACCCCACCATCTGTCATGCTGCCTGTGCCTACACAGACACATGCAATGCATTTCACAGACCATGCACCAGCCATTGCTATTCCCTGCACTGGGTATGACACCAATACTGGTTGTGGTTGTGCATGCCATGCCACCTTATCTGGTGAGTCGGAGCCCCTATACTCAGTAATAAGCCTGGTTACTCCAGTGCCACCACCATCCTCACCAACTGGGACACTCACACCTGTGGAACCTGACACACTAATGCTGCCACCACAATGCTCTGGTCATGCAATGCAACACCCCACATGATACAGTGACAGCATGTACAGCACACATACATACACTGACATCCTACAAGACCCCTCTGTCAGGATCGTCAAGCCTATGGTGGACATCCGTAGCATGAGACCACCGACTCCCGATGTATCCCTGCTCTCCTTTGGAGAGGCTTACCGGGAGCTGCCTTGGATCTAGGCCAAGGGATGAGAGGACTCAGCCATAGAAGAAGGGGATGAACCAGCTGTAACAAGCTGGGGTCTATTCGTCTAGCTACCTATCTACTTATAGTACTGGATTGTGTGCACGGACCAGGCACAGTACTGAAGGGCAGGTCTACAGTAACTAGAGGTGCAGCATGTGTGGGAGCACAGCTTACAGATGCACAGCAGCTGTGGGAACGATCCCCAAGAAGACCATAACAACTGTAAGTAAGATATCTAATAAGATGAGATAAAAGATAAGATGAAGATCTTATCTTATCAGATGATCTAAAGATAAACATAAAAGAAAGTAAAGAAAAGATAAAATAATGGTAGGGAATAAAGTCAGCAATAGGAGTCTGACACCCTCCAGTGACAATGAACCTGTCATGTCAAGTGCAAGGCCCTCACTCTCAGTGCTGCTCTCTGCAGCCACCACATCTGGAGACCCCCTCATGTTGTGCAAAGCACACATGTCCCCCTTCACTGTGGACTGGGACACAGCCTGCCAGCACAAGCTCACCATGCTTGAAGGCATGGGTACATGGACCCTCATCAACCTACCTCCCAGTCATGCAGCAATCCCCAACAAGTGGGTATTCAAGCTAAAGAATGATGGCAGGTTTCATGTGTGGCTTGTCACCAAAGGATTCAAACAGGTTGCTGGTGTAGACTATGACAAGGTATTCTCCCCCATCACAAGGTTCAAATCCCTCAGATTTCTTTTTGCCCTTGCCACTGCTCACAACTGGCATGTCCACTCAATGGACATCAAGAGCACATTCCTCAACAGTGACATTGAGGAAGAGCTCTACATGCACCAACCAGATGGCTTTGAAATACCAGCACTCACAGATAAGGTGTGCCTCCCGCACAAGTTTATCTATGGTTTCAAACAGGCCACACATCAATGGAATATCAAGATGGATGCATCACTCAGCACCCTTGACCTCAACCACATCTCCTCTGATGGAGGCCTCTATGTCAGGTGTGGTCACAACTCCTTTTTGCTCCTGGTCCTATACATTGATGACATCACTATTTTTGGAAGTGACATCGAGGAGGTTCTGGAACTCAAGCACACCCTGGCCACCTCTTTCAACATGACTGACCTTGGGGAAACAACATCCTATCTTGGACTCAAGGTCTGCCACAACCATGCATGTCATGAGCTCACCCTGTGCCAGTCACACTACATGTCAAGCATCATTGCCCACTTCAGGCTGGCTGGGTGCAATACAGTCTGCACACCACTGCCTCCCTCTATCTCACTGGTACCTTTCCTTGGTGTCGCCAGCACATCCACATGCACAATGTACCAACAGACGGTCAGTAGTCTCATGTACACTATGGTCATCTCATGCCCTGACATCACATATGCCATCAACTCCTTGGCTCAATATGCCACCAACCCTGTGCCTGAACACCTTGCCATTGCCAAACACATCTTGCAGTACCTTGCTAGTACTGTGTCACTCAGCCTCTCCTACAGTGGCGTGCATGGCACCAACATCACTGCCCACTCAGATTTGGACTGGACATCGTCCCAAGCCAATTGCCAGTCCACAAGTGTGATTGCGCAGGTATGAGCCAACGAGGAAGAGGAAGAAGCAGGTGGTGAGGGCGTGGTGGTAAGTGGTGCACACTAGGGTGCAGAGTGGAGAGATGTGGTACAACATTGTATATAATGCCATGTGGTAGTATGAAAGTGGGGGGCATAGTATAAGTAGTGCGCGGTGAATTGAGTTCAGGCAGAGTGTAGATGCAGGGTTGTATGTGGGGGTGTAGTACATGCTACACAAATGTGGAGTAGTGATGTAAGTGGGGCTAGAACATGGTAGTGGTGTAGTAAGTGAGTAGAACGTGTGTTAGCTAGGATGTAAAGAAGACGTGTAAGTGATAAGTATAGTGAAGCTGAACAGTTACTGTCGGATATTTCCAACAGAGTGTGCATGTGTTTTTCTTGTGCAGCAGCACCATCACATGGTTGTCTCATCACCAATGCACCATTTCACTGTTGTCCACAGCAGCTGGGTATGTTGCGCTGTCCCAAATGGCTGAGCAGGCCATGTGGTACAAGTAGCTCACCATGTTACGAGGCACTTGCTTTGGCACCTCGTAACATGTTTTTTCTTCTCCTTTTCTTTTTCTTTTTCTCTTACTTACTATAGTAAAGTGTAGTATTATTACTACAAGTGTGAGCTTAGCTCCACTTTACTTAGTAAGGACTCCATTTCTTTTCTCTTTTATAGTACTTAAGTATTTACATACTTAAGTGTGAGCATAGCTCCAAGTACTATACTAGACTTATCTTTTTTCCTCTCATCTTTCTTTTATTTATTATAACATTTACTTGCTAAGGACTATTACTATACAATTAGCAAGGACTCATTTATCTCGCCTTTATTTATCTTTGTTTACACCTAGTTCTTTACGCGCTTGTGGCTGAGCCACTTATATCACATGGACGCGTACTTACTGCACTTTACTGCGCAACTTTATTATACTTAGATCACTAGTCTTGTATAAATAGTTGACAAACTGGCGGTCCTAAACCCCAGTCTTGTCAACTTCGCAATCTAGGGAATCCTCCTCTATACTGCACTTGATCTAAGCTAGTTAAATCACTTGTTTCACTCTCTCAGAACTAAGTCTAAGAACTCTAAAGTCACTAAAGACATCACCAAGACATCTTACACTCGTCAATCTGGATCCTCGTATCGTTATTGGTGGAATCATCCTCATAACTATATCCTTGATCCCATTCTTCATTGTCATCAGGAATCTCTATTATGGTTATCAAGCCAATATCCAAATCTTGGTTACCAGGAGTAACATTTTAGATCTTCCCTAAGATCGTCCAATAGGCCGCTCTTAGCACACCATGGAACTGGGGATACCCCTCTCACTTCCACTCATGATCTATGGCAACAACAAGGGTTCCATTGACCTCACCAACAACCCAGTGGTTGGCAAGGTGTCAGGCTTCATATTTTGAAGCGTTTAGCACTTTATTATTTTCATTTCTTTTATTGTTTTTCTTGTTATCTGATTAGATAAGATCATCTCTTCTTTCAGTCTTTCTGATCTTATCTTATCATATCACACTTACTGCCGCGCCGGTCTAGGATATTCTGGCTATGCCTAGACCATGAGGTCATAGCATGCGCCTTTGGCATGTTCCCATACTTACTGCAGTATTGTACCTAGTTGACCTGCCCTGTAGTACTGCGCCTGGTCCATGTGCCTTTACTTAGAGTATATAGGTCTTCTTAGTATAGCTGAATATACCCCAGCTAGTTATGGCTGGATATCCTCTTCTTTTAGTGTGAACTATTAGTTGAGTGCACCCAGTCTCCCTTTTAGGGATATATGTAGACTCCGGTCTCATACAAGGGGACTAAGCACATTGAAATCAAGCACCACCACATCTGTGAGTGCATTGCATGTGGCCTCTGCTAAGAGCGGCCTAATGGACGATCTTAGGGAAGATCTAAAAGGTTACTCCTGGTAACCAAGGTTCAGATATTGGCTTGATGAACGTAATAGAGATTCCGGATGACGATGAAGAGTGGGATCAACGATATAGTTATGAAGATGATTCCACCAATAACGATACGAGGATCCAGTTTGACTTAGTGTAAGATGTCTTTAACAAGGTTTATAGAGTTCTTAGACTTAGTTCTGAGAGGGAAGCGAGGTGATAGCGAGCTTAGTTCAAGCGCAGTGTAAGGAAGATCCCTAGATTGCGAAGTTGACAAGACTGGGGTTTTTAAGACCGCCAGTCTTGTCAACTTTTTATACAAAACTAGCGATCTAACTATAGTAAAGTTACGCAGTAATGCGCAGTAAGTAAATGATAATGCGCAGTAAAGCGCAGTAAGTACGCGTCCATGTGATGTTAGTGGCTCAGCCACAAGCGCGAAATGAACAAGGTATACACAAAGGTAAATAAGAGCGAAAAAAGGTAGTCCTTGCTAATTGTATAGTAATAGTCCTTAGCAAGTAAATGTTATAATAAATAAAAGAGATATAAAAGAGAAAAAGATAAGTCTAATATAGTATCTGGAGCTATGCTCACACTTAAGTATGTGAATACTTAAATACCATAAAAGAGAGAAAAAAGGAGAGTCCTTACTAAGTAAAGTGGAGCTAAGCTCACACTTGTAGTAATAATACTACACTTTACTAGTAAGTAAGATAAAAAAAGGAAAACAAAACAAAACAAAACTGTTACGAGGTGCCAAAGCAAGTGCCTCGTAACAGCCTCATCACCCTTGTGCACCTTCCCTCCACCTCTATCATTGCTGACACCCTCACCAAGTCGCTCCCACATGTCACATTTGAGTCACACTGTGCTGCCCTTGGCCTCATTCACACTGCTGCACCAGACAAGGGGGCCTGTTGAAATCACTGTACATTCCACTACATTCTTCATTCAGCTTCGCTGCTTCTCTTGTACAATACCTACACTCTGCTCCTCTCCTCAGACTACTTACTTAATCCCCAAGGACTCACACCCCACCTACACTTCCAGGATAACACATGTCCCTTCCTCTTATGGTGAACATTGTACTCTCTGTTACGAGGCACTTGCTTTGGCACCTCGTAACGGTTTCTTTTCTTTTTTTTCTTCTTTTCAGTTTTATCTTACTTACTAAGTAAAGTGTAGTATTATTACTACAAGTGTGAGCTTAGCTCCAATTTACTTAGTAAGGACTTATCTTTTCCTTTTTCTTTTATAGTACTTAAGTATTTACATACTTGAGTGTGAGCATAGCTCCAAGTACTATAAAAGGACTTATATTTCTTCTTTACTAACTTTTCTTTATTTATTATAACATTTACTTGCTAAGGACTATTACTATACAATTAGCAAGGACTCCCTTTTTTCGCGTTTATTTACCTTTATTTACCTTAGGTTCATTTCGCGCTCGTGGCTGAGCCACTTACATCACATGGACGCGTACTTACTGCGCATAACTGCGCATTATCATTTACTTACTGCACAATACTGCGCAACTTTACTATACTTAGATCTCCAGTGTTGTATAAATAGTTGATAGACTGGCGGTCTTAAACCCCAGTCTTGTCAACTTCGCAATCTAGGGATTCTCTTTATACTGCACTTGATTTAAGCTCGTTAACCACTCGCTTCACTCTTTCTTCACTAAGTCTAAGAACTCTAAAAGCTATTAAGACATCTTACACTAAAGTTAAACTGGATCCCCGTATCGTTATCAGTGGAATCATCCTCGTAACTATATCGTTAATCCCACTCTTCATCGTCATCCGGAACCTCTATTACGTTCATCAAACCAATATTCAAACCTTGGTTACCAGGAGTAAATCTTAGACCTTCCCTAAAGACTGCCCAATAGGCCGCTCTTAGCACTCTCTACCTACACTCTGCTCCAACCTTACTCATGAATGCTATATATGTTGGACACACTACACACATACTCCTCAGACATCTTACTTCTAAAGTCTGAGTGAGTACTTCACTCACCTCACCTCCACACCCTCTTACACAACCCTGCAGCATACTTGAACCACATTACTGCACCCTACTGTGCTGGTAACCACTCATACTCTCTGCTGCAGATGCATCTGCCACTAACTCTCTGGCTTCTAGCCACATCATATATATTTGCAATGACCTTCATCATCCTAGTGGTTGTCTCCCAGATCCTGCATGCACAGATAGATCCCAAAAAGGAAAAAGAATGAGTAATGAGATCTGCAAGGGACTAAAACATATACTAATATGGATAAGTGTGATCAGCATCATATAATAGCTAAAATTGACAATGCAATGCTGTACATGTGCCATTTGAGGGGGAGTGTTGAAATTGCAAACTGACACATGTACTACTTACTATTTCCTTTTTAGGCAACTTGGCAGAAGCCAATGCACATGCAAACTTTCATCTCCTCTCCACAGAAAAACATATGATATCTACCTACTTTTTTGATCACTCCACTACTATACAGTGCTAAGAGCGGCCTATTGGACGGTCTTAGGGAAGGTCTAAAATGTTACTCCTGGTAACCAAGGTTTGGATATTGGCTTGATGAACGTAATAGAGGTTCCGGATGACGATGAAGAGTGGGATT
>QLPN01002717.1:19003-42096 GCA_003314395.1 Albatrellus ellisii
GTGTGTGTGTGTGTGTGTGTGTATGTATGTACATATGTGTGTGTATATAGTACTGAAGACGAAAAAGGAAGGAGATGTACAGTCAGCATATACCTTCATCAACAGCCTACCCTTCTTTCCTTAACTCTTCCACAAGACTCGGAGAGAGACATACAGAGAGATGTCTCTGACATGTGGACCATATATTAATTAATTGGGGTTTTGGTGTCTCCACTCTTCACTGTCACGCAAAGACTGCTTCTTCGCCGGACCTCAGACTCTGGTGAGTGTTTGCAACACTCCAAAGCCTGCCACCAGGGTGTAGTCTTGGGAGCGGGTTGGGCTTCATGAGCCCTAGCGATTTAAGGAGGCTCAATGGTAAAGACGGGTCAGAAAGCCCGACGAAAATACTTGGCCTTAATGTAGGCAAAGAAATCCCTTCCCGCCAAAACGCTTCGAGATATGATCATGACCTGGAGTTCTTCTCGTGCTCGCGTACTCCATATGTCAACCTACAAGTTTTGCTGAGTCACCATCAGCGTACATAGCGCAATGAAAAGCTCCAGACCTGATACATCTGTTGCATGATTCAGCGGGTCGCCTCGGGAGTCTATTTTCTAAAACCTGATCCCCTTGCTCGTACCTTGTCAATCTTTGACTCTTATGCTTGGCAATGAGGAATCACTCACCTAGGAATGAGGTGATGCAGTCAATGTATCCCTTGACACCAAAGGCGTATGTGGCCATTCTGATGAGACCGCTATAGCTGCAGTAGCCATATGCATTGTTTACTTATACTAAGGTGGACAAGTGAAACCGGGATCTTTAACGCCAAACACCTTCAGAGACGATGCACGGACTTGTTCGAATTCAGGGTCAGCATTACCGTACCAGTGTACATCTCCTCTTCAAGGTGTTTGTTTGAAGGGATTTTTTGGTGCTTTGTTTCCCTAATATTTTCGATCAGTAACCTTGAGGGCTCGTCCCGCAGCTACGTCTTAAAGAAAGTCATATATATATATTCCTAGCCGAACGTGTTTTCTCATCGTATTTCCACATGCCGACCAGCCCAATCTAGGCTTAGTTTTTCATCCACCAACTTATCAAGCTCCTTCGCCTTCAATACAGCAACGTCGACTGCCTTGAGGACCTCTTCCGGAGCAAGGGGAAGCCCACCCGCCTTGTGGACTACACAGAGCTCACGCTGAGCATTGAGCGCGAGTGATAGGGTCCCCGCACAGAGGCGTTGTTCGAGATGCGCGGGGTCGAGCAAACACGTAGGCGTGGTTTGAGAAGACGATGAAAAGAACGCAAATGTAAGACAGAATGGCGTGTGGTGGATTGCAAGAGGGACTGGTGCGCGTGACGATGGCGTATGCTACAACCCGATCGCGTTCGCCGTCAGCTGGTCGTGGATTTGGAACAGTCGAGGATACACTTACGATGATCACCTCGTCGCCGACAACCTCGATTTCGGGGCGGCGGAAGTGCTTGAGCGCGACGATCCCTGCGAGACACGCACAGTCGAGCAAATTGCCTGCGTCCGCGAGACAGTGAATGGTGAGGCGCAAGTGCCATACCTACAGATCCTGTCAGTGAGCGTCGTGGTGTGGGGCTACGTAGAAAGGATACAGACCCTTTGACCGGCAAGCACGCATAGAGATTCCTTGTCCACGGCATCACTACGTCGCAGCACCTTGTCTAGCATGCGTGACAGTGCAACCTCTTCTTCTGAAGGCCTGTACAAGTTCATAGAGGACTAGTTTGAGGGGGGGAAGCAGGACGCCTCGCACATACCGACCAGGCTCGTACTCGCATGACGCCATTGGCGAGATTTCGGAGTGTATGGTGATGAGGCCCTCGTACGGCCGTTCAGGCGGCGGGCGAACCATGTTTGCATCCACGTTCGCAATCACCCTGTGTTGGATATGACGTCCGGGACTGCTCAGCAAGTTCAGATGCACATTACAAGATGTTGGCACACCGCGTTTTACCCAATGCACACTCGACATATCCGAGCTCGGAGCCAAAGATGAGCTCTACCGGACGCATCTCGAGTGCCGCGCGTCCATCGAGGCGCAGCGATTGCTCGAGCGCAGTGAGGAGAAACTTTTTCTCTGGGATGGAGGGAGATGGCACCCGCATCGCAAGCTGTAGACGGTGTTGGGATCTTTGTAGTAGGAAGCTTGTAGCCTGGCAGGGATCAACTTAAAAAACTGAAAGCATCACCTTTTGACGCATCAATTGTCTCGATCTCGTGAGCCACTTGACTTAAGGTCTTTTCCACTCGGATGACGTTCAGGTCTCAGATAGTTCGATAGACATTCAGAACATTCTCATTGCGCACCGAACGTATTCGAGGTATCTAGCAAGTCAGGCTACACGTACGTGTATGGCTGTATAGAGACTACAGTACGACTATGCTGCGAGTGTGGCAAAGTGAACTGACAATTATTGCTTCAGACATCTACATAATCTTTATTCGAGAACCATTTGGGCCGTTCAACCACATCTGCCCTGCCGCTGTGCTTACCACCATGGAATTAGAGATGATACAAGATTTAGATTTGATTGGCGCGGTGGAGGCAGCCGATTCACAGCTCACGCCATCCACCAGCAGACCTGTGCCTTCTGTCGTTGTTACCGTCGATGACGCTCATCCATTCGACCTCGATGCATACATCGCAGGCTATTCAGGTATGTCTTCCTTCCGACAAATCCTGCATGCGTGGCTCATACCAGAGACATAACCTATGTCAGGTCGGACTGCTATTGATCATCTTATTCACATCATCATACACTGTCCTAAGCTTGCGCCGCAAGCCCTGACGCGTGCGCTCCGACTACTTACGGCCCCTGGGCAGAACGACACCGGTTTCTATCACACTCTCACCTCAGCATACGAATCCGCTTCCACCACTCCTGGCTTCTCGATCCCCCCATTACAACAGGTCGTACCGGACGCCGCGCCCTACGTCTCCTGGGTCAGGAGAGTGGAAGCGCGAAACCAGTCGGAGCGCAACAAGCTTGAAATAGAACTCAAAACATACACGAATAACATGATCAAGGAGAGCATTCGCATGGCACACCGTGACCTGGGCGCGTTTCATCGTTCGGTGGGCGCATTCGACCTGTCACTCCGACACTACAGCAAGTCGCGCGAGTTCTGCACGACGAGCCAGCATGTGCTGGAGATGTGCCTGTCCGTGCTCGAGGTGCGCTTCGCATGACCCGCCTATGGCAGATATTTGCTCATACAATATTTGTACGCCACATAATGAATCGGTTGACCATAGCTTCTGGTTGAGCAGCACAACGTTGCCCATATCCCGACATATTTGTTCAAAGCAGAATCTACACTGGACGCGATCAATACGGCTGCACAGACCACGTCTGCTAGCGGGGGGTCAACGAAGAACGCCCATGCAACAAGCAATTCGATCCTCACGCTCTGCACGGCTCTTGTGCACCTCGCGCATGGCGCGTATGCCAAGGCTGCGTCTAAATTCCTCCTCTTGCGCTCAGCGGCCGTGCCTTGGGTCGGCACGCTTTTTGCCCCGAGCGACATCCCGACGTACGCGGTGCTGTGCAGTCTCGCGTCGCTCGAGCGCGAGGAAGTCAAACGGTGCATCCTCGAGACTGACGGAGTCACGGCGGAGGGCGAGGGCATGAAGGAGCTCATTGAGTTTTGGATGGCAAGTCGCTTCCGCAATGTCCTCGAAATGCTCGAACGATACTCGGTAAGTGGGACGCCTCTTAAATGAGCTGCTGTGACTGATGTTCGGTCTGTGTTCCAAGACCCGCCACATGCTCGATCCCCTGCTCACGACGCACGTCAGCCATCTCATAGCACAGATCCGAGCCCGAGCTGTCGTACTCTACTTCCGGCCCTTTGCCACGATAAGGCTCGAGCGGATGAGTGCGGCCTTTGGATGGACTGTGGAAGAAACTGAGCGAGAGGTGATCGCACTGATCCAGCGTGGAGAGATCTTGGCGCGGGTCGACAGTCAGAACAAGGTCAACGCGCTGTACATATATTCATTTATTTGCTGCATACTGATGATGTACCAGGTTCTGAAAGCTCGATCGACCGACGCGCGCGAGCAGCTTTTTAAGCACGCACTGAGGTCAGGAGCAGAGATAGAAGCCGCAACACGCAAGCTGGTGCTTCGAATGCGACTGTAAGTGGTTGTCCTCTAACCGGCCCGTCCTCGTGATTGACATCGGCATCAATTGTCATGATGCTAATGAAGACAACAAGCGGACCTAGTCGTTCGAAAGCCGAACGCTGGCGGCGGTGCAGCGACATCACAGGAGTAAAATGTAGCACTGCTGTAGCCCTTCCCAAATTCAATTTGTTCTTGTACCACAACTCTTCCATTGCAATGCATGGTCAGCGCAGAAGTAGGTTCACATAGATAAGTTGAAGAAAAACTGGCATCCCAAGTGAAATGCAAGTGTCAATTATCTGATTGAGTGGTATGACGAATGCTGCACATGCTATGTACGAAGCCACGCCGTCTTGGCTATCTTCTTCAATCTCTTTTGTTCCTTGAACCGTTCCTGGAATAACCCAAGGGAATGGATGAGTATGAAAGTGACACGCACAACCAGCAACACGGTTGTGGTACCCACCAAATCTTTCTTTGTAGGCCGCTTGCGCTTCTTCCCATTCTCCTCCTCCTCCTTCCTGAGTTCGACCTCTGCCTCCCACGCATTTACATCGAAATACACCTCGCTCATGCGCTTCGCGCGCTCATACTCGGACAGATGGCTCGGTTCCCGGCCGTCGGGACGCGTGAAAGCACCAGTGCGTGCGTTGAACTTGGCAGAGTAGGAGTATGCGCCGCCAGGGGCCCCGGGCGGCCCCGCGAGAGTTGGGTCGAGGTGCGCAAGGGAGGGGTCGATGCCCTGAGCTTCCGCAGCCTCCCGTTTTGCGTATACCGCCGCGAGGGATAGCGGGGTGGTGGAGGTGGAGGGTGCGCCAGGGGAGGCGAATGTCGCGGTAGATCCCTGCGGCTGCGGACAAAGCGGGTTCTCCCAGGTGGTCTGTTGGGTAGCGGCATTGTAGAAGTAGTACGCATTGTGTGGGGGCGACCAGATCGCCTGCCAGTCACCAGAAGTCGCTATGCCTGCGAGCATGCTGGAGGCTGGGTGCGTCGATGAGGACTCCTCGGGCGCAGAGCCAGAGCCAGAAGCCAAGGTGGAGGCTTCTGGCTCTGCAGAGAGCTCGGACTTCTCCTGGTCCTCTGCTTCATTGGTAGTGACGGGAAGAGGCTCGGACGACGCGCTAGGGCTGTTGCTAGCTGGGGAGGACATTGCAGATTGAAGACAAGATAAAAAGGTCATGTGAACCCAAAAGTGACTGTCCCCTCGGAATTATCCGAGTCCGTTGCACACACTACATTTTACGTGGACGAACTGGTGGCAACATGCTTTCATCTGCCAACCCATACCCCCCGGGTACTGCACCAGTCAAAGCCGGGTGCGTCTTCTACAGGCTGCGTAACCCTATTTGAGTCTACATCTTTCATCGCAAAGTAAAGGTTCTTGCTTCCTGTCGGTGGGGAGTCTGCCACGCAAGCTGACGGCGACACCGCCACGGAGAACACCAGCCTTACAAAGCGAAGCGCAGAGGAAACGGTGGGCGACGGAAATGAGGACAGCCAGCCGAGTAAGAGGGCCAAGCTGACAGGTGCGCAGCGGAGGAACCTTGCGAAAGAGGAGAGAAAGAAGCACCGTGGCCAAAATAAGAACAGGCGTTGGAACAAGCTACATGATGAACAAGACCTGTGCTGGAAACTCGCTATTGGCGGCGAATGCGAGTTTGGGCCAGCGGAGTCCGTGAATCATTTATCGGCTTCAAAACGCCTTTCTGACTGTACATTCGATGATAGGTGTCGTTTCAACCACGACGTGTCCGCTTACTTCGCTGCCAAACCGAGGGACGTCTATTTCCCTTCTGCTTCTGATCTGAGCGGCGAACCCCCCTTCGTCAGTCAACCGCTCACAGACGACGGCGAAGGCGTTAAAACACGGTGTCCGGCATTTGAGACGACCGGAGAGTGTCGGCATGGATTTCGATGTCGTTTTCTCGGCGGTCACGTCGTCAAGGCGGATGGTGGTACCCTCAGTATAGTACACGATAAGGAAAAGAAGATGCGCTTAGCAAAATCAGTCACCGAAATGAATTCCCTGCAAAGTGCTGCGTTGAAATTGCTACGAAGTAGAAAGGTATTTCACGAGGTCTCGTCGTCGCTTTCGACAGGCTGACCGTGAAACAGTACCCGCTCCCAATAACAGAGGCCTATCTGGACGAGCTGAAAGAAAAAGAAACGAATGAAGATCATAACACTTTTAACGAACCATGTGATATCCCAGAGTCAACGGTAGAAGGAAATGTTTCCACTCTTGTCTCCGCGGAGGCGCAACAGGAATCGAGTCCAGACTTGAGACCAGAGCTAGAGTCGACATCGACGAAAAACTCTGTGCATGCGGCTGATGCACAGATCGACTCTCCTGATGCCCGCATCCGTTTTACTGAGAAGAAACGGCTGCACTGGTCCGACAAAACATGTGCGTAGGTTCCTGCCCTAAATGTATGTTGCTCACCAACTGTTTCCTCCAGACTTGGCGCCCTTGACTACGGTCGGAAATTTGGTACGCTCTTACGATTGTGTTCTTGTATGGGCTAACTTCCTTCGCCAGCCATTCCGGCAACTGTGTGTCTCGCTAGGTGCTGATATCACCTGTGGCGAAAGTCAGTCGATCGCTTAAATCTAGAGTCGGTTGAAGTGCTAATTCAACCACAGTGGGACTTGCAACCTCCTTTCTTTCTGCCTCCAAGGAGGAATGGTCTCTGGTGCGGCGACATCCATCTGAACAGATGTTCGGAGTCCAGCTTGCCGGTAATAAACCCGCCACCCTCGTCCCTTGCGCGGAAGTAATCGGACGCGAGTGCCCGACTGGGGTAGATTTCGTCGACGTCAACTGTGGATGTCCAATAGATCTCGTTTTCCGAACGGGAAGTGGATCAGCCTGTAAGTCGTTCATAATCCCTGGTCAAGTCTGACCATCTTGAGTCGCTGCTACAGTGTTGGACACACCAGCAAAATTAGGCAAGATCCTGCTTGGTATGAACCGGGCACTGGGCGAGATTCCGTTGAGCGTCAAGCTGCGGACAGGCGTAAAGGAGGGTCGCAACACCTCACATCGCCTCATGCCTAGATTGGGTGCCGAATGGCATGTCTCTGCCATGACGGTAAGCGAGATGCTATTTGGTGATACAACTATAAGTCAACGTCTGCCCTAGCTGCACGGTCGCACCAGACAGCAGCGCTACACAAAACTCGCGGATTGGGACTATATCAAGCAGTGCGTGGACGCCGTTCGTGCGCGTGAAGCTGACGAGGACCGTGCGTTCGCCGTCTGATCATGGTATTCCGTCTTTTGTTGACTTTGACACCACGTAGTGCCGAGAGTTCCCATCTTTGGTGGTGGCGACTGCTTTTCATCGCAAGATCACTGGACTGCCGTCGAACGGTGCGGCGTGGATGGCGTGATGGTCGCGAGGGGGGCCCTCATCAAGCCGTGGATCTTCACTGAAATAAAGGAGCGAAGAGAATGGGACATCAGCGCGACCGAACGCTTAGAACTAATCCGCAAGGTACAGTCCGCCCAATATCTTCAAATATCTTCTCGTACTCAACGCAACCATCTGTCTAGTACGCCGAGTTTGGCCTAAAGTAAGGGTGCACAGAGTACCGTCTCCCGTTTCTTACGCGTTTACTCCCTAGTCACTTTGGTACCGACACGGCGGGCGTGAACACGACTCGTCGCTACCTCTGTGAAGCGCTGTCGTTCCAGTACCGTTATGTCCCGCTTGGCATTTTGGAGCATATCCCTGGCCGTATCAATGATCGTGCACCGCTATTTCGTGGACGCAACGAATTGGGTAGGCTTTTGCACGTTTACCATCCCCCCACTCCTGTTGACGCATTACACAGAAACGCTTCTTGCGAGCGAGAGGAGCTGTGATTGGGTCAAGATCTCAGAAATGTTCCTAGGGCCCGCCCCTGAGTCTTGGACTTTCACGCCTAAACACAAGAGCAACGCTTACGACAATGAGAATCAAGGCTGACCCTTTCCCAAGAGTATGTAGGCGGTTGTCACTAGACCCTAGATCACCTTGAGCTGGAAGAATAGTTCTGAGTTCTATAGGATACTGTATTTCCAAAATCTACCGCTACATGTTCTTCGATGCTATCAGGGACGACAGGCATGAGTACAACCGCAATTAGGAGCACATGGCCCTGCTGCTAATCCCGCGGTTTGCCAAGCCTTACAAATTATACACTTACATCCATAGGGTCTCCGCGTGGGCTGGAAGCTGCTCTTACGCTGGATGCCGGCGTGTTCCATTCTGAATCATTTGGCGACGTCGGTGGTGAAACGTACTTGGCTTGACTGGCAACTTCCGCGGGCAGGGATGACAGGAACATGCGGTTATTGTGTTTGACGGAATGCTACGCAAGATGAAAACGAAGATGTTTCAGAGGCCGCCCATACTACAGCTGGCGTAACACACCTTCACGCCTTCAGGCCACGGCAGCGGGACCTTGACTGCGTCATCGGGTACGGCCCGGCTGTAAATGAGGAAGTATGGCCCTGCTCCGAGGTGGAACCCAACAGGATCATTGAGGACCGTCTCTTCTGAGACCTGTACACATCATACCCTTTAAGTTGGCCTACACAAAACAAACTCACGGAATGTAGCTTACCTCGGTGACAGCATAGTCAACTGTCTTCCACCAATAGCCTTCGTGTTGGACATATGAGTAGGTATGACTTCTGCCATACAACCCGTCATGCACAAGTACCGCTCGAAGATCGTACTACGAAGAGGATATTGACAATGGAGCTAGACATGACAGCACCATCAACATACCCGATGTTGATTCAATTCCAACCCGTCGAACAAGCCTGCAGACTGGACTTTGAGCCTACTGGCTTCACTTTCAATGGCTAAACACGGCGTTCAATAAAGCGACGAAAACGGATGTGGAAGGCTATCAGGTGCTCACTTTCAAGCTCATTCTCTATCCGCGTCAATAATTTCCGTAACCTCATGGCCATGAACTCTACGGCTTGCTTGCGCCCCAAATCGTCTTTGTTGGCTACATTCTCATAGTAGTGTACAGACGAGCGGAGGTCCTGTAAGGTATTTTTGTTCTGAACATAGATCACAACATTAGTCCTAGCTTTGCGATAACCCAAATGATGGGAACTCGCATCCGAGTGGGTTAGCGTATTCTTCCGTGCCATAAGATGTTGAATCTCCTTCGCGATCTCTTTTTGTCTCAGCCATCTGGATGTAGCAATTTCCGCATTTTCTTTCATGAACTGGTCGAGATAAAAGTGTTTGGGATAGTGAAAGCGTTGCTTTGATGATACAGTTCTGCCCGAATATGAGGGCACTGCTTCGTGCCGGACAAGTTGAAATGCGACGACGTCTGACGGCTCGAATATGACCTGATGCTTGGATGCAATGTCACCGTGAGCTAGTTGCGCAGCAAGGCACGCAACCAAATCATTGTTTTGCTCGCCATCACGAATGTCGACCTTGACTACGGGCGTATCAATGCGCCGGTCGAACAGTGATGAATCAGGCTCGGAGTCTCCATAGCCATAACGGAAATGAAAAAGCCTGTTAACAAAAACATTCGGATCTGAGCGCCACGGAAATGAAGAAAAAATAGTTACTTACCTTGACCACTTGTGTGAACGGCTGATGGCTTCTGCATGCACAGCATTCTCCGTGACCCAAGCCAAATTGGAGAAAAACTCTAGTCGAACACAAATTAAACCTAGGATTCTCGACAAAGAGCGTTAATGTGCCCACGCACGAGCGGATATGTCACCAGGACTCTCGGGGGCATGGGTTGGCATGTCAAGGCTGAATGCTTCCAAGGCAGAGTCAATATTGAGCTCGGAAATCACCGCAAGGTCCATATTAGTGAAAGACTCCACCAAAGCCCATGCCATAAGTTCTGTTTTCCGTAATCAATAACAGAAACGCACAAAGGGTCAAGCAGCACACCTTCACCGGACGTTGGAGGAGATATGAAGCCATCTTCTGCTTCGGACGATGACGGGCGCCAGCTTGAAAGACTTTCGCGCACTTGTGGGACGAAGAACAGGGCCTGCACGATAAATGCGGCGTATACAAGTGCTGCCTGGGTAGGCCGAAGAGCAACAGGGCTTTGGGAAACTCTTTCATTGGATAACCGCTAACACTAACGGAAGCACTAACCGTGTACCTTGACGAACGCGTCGCTCCAGAGGGACTTCCTCGTAAATCTCCATGGCGTAGTCGTTGTACGTGGAATTCAGACTTTCTTGGATAGCTCGACTCAGGGACTGGTCATCTTGTGTTACTCCGGAAGGTACTTCAAGCTAGCTTGCGTGAATGAGCGCCAGCGATCTCAGAAGGTCAAAGAAATGCATGCACATTGGAAGGTACGACAGCCCAGTTTGGATCCGGGGCTCTAGTGCTGGGCCCGAACGTGGTGGTTGGCTGTTCCAGAGACGCCTCCAAGGCCCGACGCAGGTCTTTATCTTCGTCATCCATGGTCAGGTCTATCACCGGGAGGACAGGCTCAGGCTTAGAGGCTGCAATGTCAAGCTCGGATGAAGGACATTTGAGTGTCAGAATATCATCACTCACGCGGTGGGGTCCGAGGAGCAATGGTAGGTGCCTCTTCAGGCAATGCGCCAAACACCGTAGGCCATGTCGGTTCGTCACCTCTGGTATCACCTTCCAAGAGGGAAGTAGCAGCTTTTTGCACATCGCCGTTGTGCCTCCGGAGCACGCGCCTCGCGACCTCTGAGTCAAGGATGCCATCGCCCATCATTTGTGTCAATAATATGACAGATTCTTCTTCCTGGGAGATCATGGCCAGACCACCCTCGTATATGCGACAAGATATGAGAATAAACAATATCTACGTCAAGGTTCACTAGACAAGGCTGACAATAGCATGTCACGTGACTACATACTCACCTGACGCGGGGCAACTCAGCACCATGACATTCACCAACGTCCTACTGCTACAGGATGGCGACGTTAGACACGCCCAACGTGCTATCTCCCCCGCCGCTGGCACGAGGTGCCCCTTTCTGCAGCCCTCATGCGAACGCTGTTCCCGACTCGGACTCTGACTACCCTTTGACCCATCTTTCTCCATATTTGATTCACCCTCTCTGTATGTAGTTTTGCAGCCCCTCTCCGTCACGCCTCCTACCACCCTCAGTATCCTAAACAGATACGCCTTGCGGCCTTCGGGTCTTCGGAATAACCGATCTGAGTTTCACCGCTATCACCACTGCTGCTGCTGCTTTGCCTCTTCGGCCCTCCCTGCCCCACACCTCCTTGTACACGCCCTTCCTAATGCCCACTACTACCCGTATTTGCCCGTACCATCGCACGCCTTGAACATGCTTTCTGCTGCACACCACACCCCCTCCGTGGACGTGAGACACGAAATGAACGCATGTGTGTTCGTTCCATGTCTCTCGTGCACACCCTGCCCCTCCTGCTGCCCGTTACTTCGCACGCCTTGAGCACGCTCTCCGCTGCACACACCCGCCCCTCCGTGCATGTGAGACACGAAACGAACACCTTGGGTATTCATCTCGACCTCTTGTGCATGCCGTCCCGCTCGCCCCCTCTGCGGCAATCTTCGCCCACTCCACACCCATATTCCCGCCCTTCCTTGCGCAAGAGACACAAAATGAGCACATAGTGTGTTCATGTTGCGTCTCTTGTACACCCCACTATTGCGGTGTCCGCACGCACCTCATACTCATCCTGCGCCGCCCGCACACTTCCACGTCCATAACACGCCCACCCCATTTCCTTCCATAAAGAGCGGGTATTTCGTTGTCTAAGCTACCCCTTCCAACATGTGGTGGAGATTCCGAGTCCATAACTTAGCTGCGTAAGGGACAGCTTCTTGTTGTAATGACATCTTGATTTAGAACAAGCTTTGCGTGATGTGTGGTCTCCATGGCAAAACGTGCTGTTCATCACGTCAATCCCCCACATGTTGGAGACACTAGTGATACGGTACAGCTCGGCGGGGGGAGAATTGACATAGGGATACCTTGGGTTACCTGTTTGATGACCCCATTCAACGGACTTGTGAGCAGCCCATCATACTGTCACATGATGAGAAAATATTGGGTGACAGGCAGCTGTGTCACTCAGCCTTCGGTTGTGTTATTGAAATCATGATACTGATTGTGTGTGGTGCGCACTCCAATTCGGGAAGCCAGATAAAAAAGTCTTGACATGAGACATGCCTGGACTGGCTAAGCATGATCTTGTCAAGTTGCTGATGTACTAGGCTGCCCCCCCGGGGAGAGGCAGCGTCGCATGTCCGCTATCATTTCTACAAAAAGAAAGTGTGCTCACATATTTATTGTGAACTGCAAAGTTGACTAGGGTGAGTCTGCACAGCAACTGAAATACTATTTCCGCAAAAAAGCCCAATGTAACTAACTGTACTGCATGGCCGCTTCATGTCCACTTGCCTGTCTCCTATATCCAGGTTGCCCCCATGATGACGCAGAATGAAATCTTTTGTCATATCCGTTACCGTTGTCCGGTGAATATGCGTATGCAGTCAGCAACTTGCGTTGTTTCACGATGGAGACCATGAAAATGACTAATCGCATCGAAGGTCGCCACTAGATACTCGGCCGCGGACAAAGAATAAGTTGTTGGTAAAGACGTGAACTTCTGCTCCGACTGCCTCTTTCCACCCATGCCATTGGATGGGGATTCCTACTATACCACACCTTCTCTTGTGCAATTCGAAGATATGGATCCCAAAGTCTAGAGTCCGGCAATAGCGACTCGTCTGCATATGGCACATCTTACGCGTCTTGGCGCATTTTGTCAAGACATGTAAGGTATGCCGTACTTTCTTTGTCAAGTTGCTGATGAATAACGAGACAGCATGTTTTGCTATGATAGAAGAGAGCGCAGCGCGGGAAACCTGGAGGGAATGCCAAAACCCGTCCATAACTCTATACAAGCCCATGGTACTATAGGAGACCACTACCCAGAGGAAACCGTCTATTCACCATTCTCATCCTGCGGCGTGACTGGCACTTCGAACACAACACTGACCTTCGCCAATTCCCCTGCGGAGGTGGAAAGCCATTGGCTCCCCGTTATCAACGCTCGCTTAAAATGCGATAGACTCCCACAAAAGCATTCCTGAACCCTAGTACCCCACTCCGTTACTGTCCCCAGACATGTACTATCATTACCAGGGTAGCGCAGGATCTACTAGGTAGGGCATGAAAAAATCCAAAACTTTCCCTGAACACTCTCTTACATGCAGAACGACAGTACATGTATTTCATCCAGTGTGATATGAGTGACATTGAATTCAAACTCCGCCTTGCTTCGATGCCGGGAACACGACCCTATTTCGGTGGCTGTGGGCATGACGATCTGCAGCAGATTTTGTGTTCGTACAGGATTTTGAGTCTCGCCGGCATGTGTCCGGCAAAATCGATTGATCTCTTTTCTTTCTTAAAAGAATCGGACTGGGACACCGAGATCATACATAAGCCATTGCCGGAGACCGGTTGAGATCGAGCCGTTGTCGCCGAAACAAAAATTCCTTCAGGATTTGCCCTTCCCCTGTAATGATGGTGTCGCTAAATACATAAATCTATAAATGAACACTTCGCCGAACAATTGGCTACATTGCTCCGAGGTTTCGACGGTTAAGAGAGGCCAGATACACTTGTTCATAATCAAAAAACATCAGTCTTGAACTCTCACCCACTCTTGATTATCTCCATTCCTCACTGAAGAAGAGATATGTCCAATCAATGTCCTTCCAATTGATAATATGGACTCATTGATCACTGTACACTTAGTATATTTTTGAGACAGAATAGCTGCCAGGCGACATATCTTCACCAGAATACCTGGATTCCGTAGTTATGGACATCACATATATATGCGTAAAAAGTCCGAGACGAAAATTGCAATGGCAGTGTCACAAAAGCCAGGTGACCCATTGACCAGTAGCAACCCACTACTGTAGTACTCATGCTTTGTTATATTTGCTATTGCTTCTTTTTTGTCTGCCAACGAGGTGGCGAGATCATTGCACCTGAACTATGTATAATGTGGTGTTTATTGACCGACATATTGGAAGTGCACTTGTGTGTGGAACACTCAAAGGAGACGAGATCAGATGAAGGCAACTAGATTGGACAACTGTCTGTATCTCAAACGATGGAAAACCGATGGTGGGTAGGATGAGAAGAAGGCAGGGATCTGATGATGTGTTCTGTGGTCATTAAGTACTGTTTGATGAGAGATGGAATGCATGAGGTGGGTGGTGGGACATATAGTAACATGACAATGTCTAGGTAGCTCTGACGTATGTAGGAGGTGGATCAGATAGGTGTCCGGCGGATAGTTGTGGTGAGTAAGCTGCAGGGTTACACATATGTCGATTTCCCATCATTCCAATCAATTAATTAACATTTTACTGTGAACTACTTCGACCCTGCTGCGTGCACCCTCAAGTAACCATCACGATCTTAATGGGCAACGGCCTCCAGACTCCTCCCGCAATATTGATGTGTCCGGAAGCTGAAAAAGATCGCCAACCCATGGTGCTTCATTTTAAGGGTCGGTACTCGAAAATGACATCACTTCCGAGTCTTCGACTTTCTCCATCCCTGAAGACATGTTCTATAGATATCGAGTGGCCATGGCGCGATACTCTGCAGGCTCTCATACATGCAGACACCCCGTGGTTCAGTAGTGATCAGCTATGTCGATCGAGGCCAAGTCCTGCTTGGATCGTTACGGTGGTTCATACATGGTGCATTCGGAGAACACATCAAGCTTTATTTAGATTCACATTGAGATAAACAGGCATTCAGTCTCGATTCCTCTACAAGGTCGTTACAGTACATCATGCAAAATATAGATACTGCATCGATCACGAGTTTGTTGTTTATATACACATAAGATGGCAGACTTTCCAGGTTTCTAAATATTTGGATGGCGGCACAACAACACAATCCAGTCGTATGCTTAACATTCGTGATCGCTTTCAGCTTTCACTTCTGCTGTACTGCTGCTGCAGGACGGCGCCTGGTTTTACCCTGTCTGTTCCTATAGAACACGACATCGCCTGTGGCTCTCGTCAGTAAGAGACACGAACGCGATTATGCTGTCACCGAACCTTCGTCCTCGACAAATTGACACTCGTTGTAGTTGTCCCAAAGCGCCTTGAAGACAGGTTTGTCTGACTGCATATAATAATCGCCAATGAAAGCCTTCAGATATTGGGTCGCTTCTTCTGAGTGATCTGTCGGAAGGAGTCAGCTTGTTTCGTTTGCCCAAGAAGTTATTCCACATACACCAAGCCATCTTCGGGAAGAAATGGTGGACAACGTGGTAGTGTGCGACATCGTGCAAGAAGAACCGTCCTTGCCAGCCGAGTAAGGACCTGTCGACTGTCGCCGCAGCACCGCGTTGGTAGTTCCACTCGTTCTTCCGGTAGTGAGGAAGGTCCGGGTCGGTGTGATGAAGATACGTGATCATTATGAACCAATGGGTCACGCAAAGCCATGGGATCCCGTAGAACTTGATGACATCAGCGGCGCCATATAACTTGCAGGCCTGCTGGACTCCGACAATCATGGCGGTGATGCCAAAGTTGGAAATCAGCACGACATTCCGTTGTCCTTTGGTGAACAGGATGGAGTTCGCTATAACCATGTGTATAGCCACGTCGCAACACTATAGAAATGAGTGGTGACGTACGGCTGAAGTGGTTGGTCCACTCTGGGTATGTTTTCTGCCCAGAAACATTCCACACTAAAGTAGACAGCATCAGTGTCAGTATCTTGGAAATTTAGCACGTGAAACTCTTACAAAGGTAAGCCGGGAACGCCAACAATTGTTGGCGGACGAGCATAAACAAAGTATAGATAGGTGTGTCCCCGAGATAATCTTCATAGTCAAACTTTCCACCCTCTTGAGGGAGGCCAAGATCGCTTCTAGTCTTGGGAACGTAGACTTCGTCCCTTTCCATTGAGGCATGGCTGATATGGTGGCGGTGATGAGATATCTTCCAGCTAAAGTAGGGTGTCCACAAAAATGTGTGTGTAATCTGCACATGGTGCATGTCAGTGGTGAAGACCAGGGGATCGTACTGCAACTCTTACGAATCCAACAACGTCACAAAGATATTTATTGTCGGAAAAGGCTCCATGACCGCACTGTGTGAGATGAATCAGTATCCTATCAAGTCATAAATGTGCACAGCCTACTTCGTGACCTATAACCCATATCCCAGTGAAGATGAGACCTTGGAACCACCAGCTGAAGGACCCGTAAGAGAGGAATACCGAGATACTAGTGCCACCAACGTACTATGTAGCCCAAGCAGCCCATCGAAGTACTTCCGCACCGACAAAAGTGAATTGAGAAACTGCTGAGTTGCTCTTGAAGTACGGGTCAATAAAGAGAGCGAGCTTCCACAAGGTAGCAGCCATTGCCAGGTCTCTAGCTAGATAGAACAGACTTTTCCCGTCGTGGCGAGCGAACAGTCGGGCCGGAATAGCAGCCCGTATCTCGGCCAGTGACCTAGAAGCAACTTGAGAGGTGAAGGATGAGTGCAAGGAACAACATTCATACCATGGCATAGGGATGAATTCGGGTATGGTGTCTTCATCATGAGTGTGGAGAGTAGGTGCAGGCTGAGCAGCAGGTGCCTCGGTGAGAGTAGCCATGTCAACAGAAGAAAGACTAGAATAGCAGAGGGCCCAAGGCACGATGGAGAAAAAGCAGGCATCTTGTGGTTGCTTAAATATGTCTGTGTGAAACGATCAGAAAAGTCAAAGGTAGTTTACCTATCTCGTGCCAGGCGCCATGCAGGCGACAATCGTCAGGCTAACAGACAGGTCGTAGGCGCAGACAGGATCATTAATCGACTGATGACACATTAATCCGTGAACACACGGTCTGACTTGCCACTTATCCAACACTTGTCCTCCATAAAATTCACGTTCTCCTCCAACGCCCGAGGAGCTGGCGGGCAACAATCCTTGACATCGGGTGATGGTGCACGGAGATTTCGAATGGTGTGATCCGTATCGCCACTAATCCTTTTTTTTTATTACTGTAATAAACAGAAAAGCCACGAGCTGTCTAGACTATATATGTATCTGTAACCCGTTTCATGAGAAATGTCGTTAGCTACCTCTGTGCTCCTGTTCCTGTCAGAAAGGAAGAATAAGCTGAACGCAGGGCAACAATGCAGCCCCCATTATTGTAGACCACCATGCAGCCTTGTTCCGCCTGTCCGGCTCCCCAACTTGCTTGTCTGCCGTCGAGTGCGCGCACCTTTCGTCCCTCGATCGGATGGCCTTTCTCCGCATTCCCCGCCTCTTTCCTGAGTTCCCACGGTTTGCCATGGGCTCCACATATCTCGTAAAAACGCTTGCGGTTATAGATGAAACGCTTGCAGTTGAGGATGAAACGCTTGCAGTGGTGGATGAAACGGAATAGTGGTGTGAAAGCCCCAGGCCATAACCGCTCAGGCCCAACATGTTACCTTGATCACGTAAGCGCTGAGATGTTGAGAAGAATAACGTTAAACGGTTGCACAACACAAGTCGCCCCAAAACGGCATTTTACCGTTCTGATGGGGGTATCAGATCACCAAATCTGCCCAGATTCTCAAATTCATATCATGTTTTGAGTTCGACTTCGGCCGAGTGCCAGTCTATGCCATGCTACACGGTTGATATGGATATGTCTATATCCTGCTCCGTCATCTCCTCCCTCACGCCCTTACCCACCAAATGTCGCTCTCTCAGAATCTGACTACCAAAGACCTCACTATTCTCGATCCTGATCTCCGCGCCTTCATTGCCAACTTTCCTGACACGATCGAGACAGCATCGACAGGGGATGTCGTTCAGAAGTTCATGCGCTCGATCCCTCCTCGTCCCCATAGCGATCCACGTATCCTCAAACAGGACATCCAAGTATCCAGCCCCGGCGCTGCACCCACCCAACCACCTGTAACAGTCCGCCTGTACATCCCCAACGACCCGAGCCTCACAGGCCCCCTCCCAATATTGCTGTGGATGGTACGAACATCGTTTCCTCCAGTCAGATCTCCCTTGATCAGCTCTTCCCGATCTGTCGTAGCATCACGGCGGATTTTTTTCGTCGGGCCCGGCAAGACTGGATACCTTCTGCAGTTCTGTCGCGGTGGGCGCGCAAATCATCGTCGCCGCGCCGTCGTATCGTCAGACGCCCGAACACCCTTTCCCTGCTGGCACGTGTCGTTCCATACTTGAACAACAGCAGAACTCTGACGATCGATGACAGCCTTTGATGATGTCAACGAGGTTCTGCGTTGGATCATGTCCTCGCCTGAAGTCGGTGGTTACGGGATAAACAAGGATAAAATCGCGGTGGGCGGGACGTCTGCGGGTGGCACCTTAGCTGTTGGAACCGCCCTGCGCTTGCGCGATGAAGTTGGGGATACATCGGCCATCAAGCTCCTTATTTTGGACGACACTAGCTTCACCGATAAGCCCAATTCATACTCAACCTTTCACAATCCTGTGAACAAAATTTGGAACGCCAATGTCACAAGATATATGTGGAAAATCTACCTGCCGCAGGGAAGCGACGCTCTTGAGCCGACGATTCGCGATTATGCAGTGCCCGCGCGGGCGAGAGACATTAGCAAACTTCCTCCCACATTGATCCTATGCGCTCAATGGGACGATCTCACCAACGATGCGATTATGTTCGCCCATCGCCTTTTGGAAAGCGGTGTTCCCACTGAGATTCACGTAAGTCCCGCTCGACCTCGTCTACTCCCCGAGCACCACCAATAATATTGCTGTAGACATATCGTGGGACTTTTCATATATCGGATAAATTGCTACACGACGCGAAACCGAGCGTCCGAAAGCGTCAAGACCTCGTCAATGCGCTGCAGTCTGTGTTCGGGTGATGGAAAGCCGCTGGCTATTCTCAGGAGTCATTAGAACGTCTCTTTACTATCCTTGGTCTTGTTTGTAACAGCTGGAATTGTCATTGTCTCCCATTGAAACAATAGATTGTACTAAGATATATTGATCGGTTAGGTTGTGCAGCGTTTCTCAAGACAACATGTTCGCGTCGCTTGTTTCGTCGTAAGGGGTCGATATTTCCGCGCCTAGAGCATCTCCATGAGGCGTGACAGTTTCCCCCAAGCGAGTCCCATAGGTTTCGCATTGTCGTCTAGTGAATAGACAAGGCGCTTTTTCAGGCGTGTAGACTTGCCAAATTCCCGCTACGAGTCTATCAGATACTCTTAATGACGAAACCGTGGTTGGTTCTTGACGCCATAGTTTAGCGATAGTAGGAGTTTCGACTCTTTAGCTGCATTGGGTGCATAACGCAGTATCTCGAAGGGAGAAGTGATAGAATTTGTAAAGAGATATGTTTTTATTGTTGTTCGAGTCGGAAGTCCTCGTGAAAGTTGCTTGTTCCGATCATGCCATTACTAGACGCCCACTGCCGCACGTCACCGATGGTCATGGCGGCTTTTAAAGAGCCTGAGACTGTTGGTGACTGAGCAGTTACTATTCACGCTTTTCTCCTCTCGGCTCGCGCCGTATCTAGAACCGAGTCCGCTTCAGTCGATTGCGAGTCTTACGGTTGATGTTTGCCTCGGAATTCTCGACGGCGTGCCTATGCTCGCCCGAACGGTGGCCACTGCTGTCAGGCATCATCGCGGCCTCGATTGTCCTGATTTATTCCTTGCGTTGGCGAATCAGACACAAGGGTGTAGAGGTCTTGTACTCTGCTGCTTCAGCCAAGCTCCCCCGCGCCTCCGGACAATCGGATAATCTCCCACAAGAGACTCTCACGAGCTTGGTCCATCAGGGAGTGCCTTCTCTCGTTGGCCCGGACGCCGGATTCCGTGGAACATGGTGGCTTCCCAAGTAAGTGATGATCATTCGATCTTTGGCATATTGAGGACTTTAGCTATCGATCACATCAGTGGTCATGCGCAAACGATGTATACTTCTATGGGAAACTTCGATACAGTCGACCAGGTCGAATATCAAAGGTCGGTCTCTGTCGTTACTTCGAGTCATCAATGCCTCATGAAACGCGACAGAAAGCTGTTGCGGCTTCCTGACGGAGGTGAGACGCGTCCCAGAATCGCCACCTTATACATCTAATGTATTGCAGGCACCCTCGCTCTTGACATAACGCCGTCACTAAACATCAAATCTCACAAACCGTGCGAGCCTGTTACCATTATAACACACGGCTTGACAGGTGGGTCGCACGAGGCGTATATTCGTGCGGCCGTCGTCAAGCTTGCAGGCTCTCGGTCGACCGGCGGCCTTGGTATGAGAGTCGTTGTAATGAACTCTAGAGGCTGCAATATGAGTTCCGTAACAAGCCCGATGCTCTATAACGTATGTTTTTGCTCTACGTTAATGTCAACTACTCTATACATGCTCCCAACACTGTGACAGGCTGGCACTACGGACGACATCCGTTGCGCGGTACTCTGGATAACTCGCAATTTCCCTGGTTCGCCAATCTTTGGGCTAGGTTTGTACCCGATTCTATCATTGCGTCCAACCGGCTTCTCACTGGAGGTTCTTTACTTCTGATTTAGGGTTTTCCCTTGGAGCAAACGCTATAACAAAATACGCGGGTGAAGAGGGTGATGACTGTCCACTTACCGCCTTGATAAGCGTGGCAAATGTATGGGACTTCGTAAAGAGCAGCCGCCGACTCGAAAAGAAGTCCATCTTCAGCGTCAACTTGTACAGCAAGGTCCTGGGCGGTTCGCTCCGTACCTTACTACACACACATAAGCACGCCTTCTTCGACAACCCCGCTTCCCCACTGCCGGAGGACGTGATGCATGATTTGTTCTCGAGACGTTTCGTGACATTATGGCAATACGACGCAATAATAACCACGCGCCTATTCGGTTTCGCGGGGCCCGAAGACTATTATGCTAAGGTCAGCTCCACACGTTTCGTGTCGAACGTGCGAATACCGCTGCTTTGTCTGAGCGCCGCCGACGACCCCGTTATTGGCGGCGAGACGCTACCCCTGGTTCATGTCCTGACGAATCCTTGGATCGTTCTTGCATGTACTGGAGGCGGGGGGCACCTCGGTTGGTTCGAGAATAGTTCGGGTAGCGAGTTACGGCGATGGTATGTCACGCCTGTGTTTGAGTTCTTCAAAACCATCATGGATGTACGTGTTTTTACTCTGGCGAGCACGCCAGTATATCAAGCACAACTGATGTATGATCTGCTGATTCACTTACTGCTTACCTAGTATGGCATGGCGTCGCGTCCTACAGTCTCAACGGTATCCATTGATGGCATGGTTCATCAGGCCGGGCGAACGGACATCGGGTTCGCAGAGACGAAACTGGACTTGGCCACTGGGTGGTGATAATTGATGGCTACTCTTGTCCAGGTTGAGTATATTACCAGATATAAGCTTATCTATCCAAGGGGCTGTAGAGTAACTAGAGTTTGACAACCTGACATTATGACTTTGTTAGACCGTTAAGTCTTCCGGGGAAAAAATCCCACACACTTACTTATATAATCGGGCCGATGTTTCGCACGACAGAGGTACAGCTCCTGTTGCCCGCAACCAAGCGGCTAGTATCTATCACTTGGGGTACAAATGTGGCAATAGAAGACCTTTCACAAGCAGACATGAAGCCGTGGTGATGGCGATGATAACGATGTCTAATGTGATACAAGCGAATCATCATCCATAGCATGTGACTCTAAGACACACGCCGAGGGGCATCGCATGAGTTCAAAGGCCGGTGAGGCAAGATGACGTCTGCGTCAAGTGTCGAGCAATGAGATTGGGTTGGTCAGTATGCCGAATGAATGCTGTGGTCCTAACTGGACTCTGCTGATATCTACAGAGGCCTTCATTCTCGCACTGTACTCCATGACTAGCTGCATCAGGGGCAATGCTGACAAGAGAGGTGTCAATAGTAATCCTCAGCTTCTTCGTAAGTCTTGGTAAGAGCTCCACAGCCTGTGCAAATTTGGCTAGAGCATGTCTTTTGAGTCTTGACGAAACGAGGCATCGTGAGAGGGAAACCGTCGAGGATAACATATCCAATGACATAAATCCGGGATCTGTCGGAGGTTTCAACCCCAGATCTAAATTGCACAGAAAACACAAGTCTGAACGTTTTCTTTTGCCGCTCTATCTGAGTCAAAAATAACATAGACATCCCCATTGAGTAGTTTCCGGCGAATACCCAAGCTCTCAGCCGCGATAGACCACAGTAGCAGCGAATGATTATCAAGAGGATAACGGCGGCCAGGAGTGCTTGACGACCCGCACTGATCGAAATTAACGGAACTTCGTCGTGACCCTACTGACTTCGGCCATGTGTGACGTGACGCCCAACTCTTCGTGGCATCGAGACGCGACACGTTTCGGTTGGGCCGCCACAACCTCAAAATTGGACGCCAATCCCAATCTTTACTAAACCACGCATATCCCCGCGGGATTATCCTGATAAGGGAGACAATGCACCATCTGAACACCCGCGGATTATCAATAAATGCTATGATTAATGGCGGCCCGCGCAATGTCCTCCCGTTGACATGTGGTTCAAGTCATGTAGCGCACTGCCAGATTCACTGATCCCAATACGGTGAGGGCACCTCCTGAAAAACACCTGCGACCTATGTGTCTTAGCATACCGCGGTAGAACATACTTGTATCACGCTAAACTATAGAATCTCATCATCGTTATCACTAAAGCCACGTACCATCATGAAATAACGTGGTAGGGGCCTATTGCTCCCGAGCGGTCGCTCTCGAACGTATATTTGTGAACCAGGACTGACATGGCACCCATCAATATCTGCCCAAGTGTCGTTTGGGCAAAAACAAACAAATAAGACTGATATAGGATGCGGGGTCCCACAGAGGTCCAACGTCCTCCAGATTCCCGCAATGTGGCCGAATGAAA
>QLPN01002718.1:0-14238 GCA_003314395.1 Albatrellus ellisii
AATCCATCAAGATTTCATGTGACTGCATCATCTACCAACCAAAAAACTCAAACGTCACATACCCATAAAGAACATTGATGGAACAAAAAACATTGGTGGAGATATCACACATACATGTCATATCACCGTAGAAATCAAGAACACCAACGTAAAACCCAATACAGAAACAAACTGATTCTATATCACCGATCTAGGGAAAGAAGATGTCATTTTAGGAACAGATTGGTTACACCAACACAACCCTAATATAGATTGGACCAAGGACATGGTATCATTTTCACGCTGTCCATCAGAATGCCACCAAAATCCTATCAATGCCCCACCATTTTCTGAAGAAGACCAAATCTATATGGAAGAACAATGGACAATTGATGGCCTAAATCTTTTCCATACTACCCTATCCATGCAGATTGCCATGAATAATCAATGTGATGGAAAGGGAATGGATCTCATTCCAATGCATTATCATGATTTGGGAAAAGTCTTCAATGAAGAAGCTTCTACCCAACTACCCAAATGACAACCATTGGACCATGCCATAGACCTAAAACCAGGAATAGAACCATATGCTGGAAAAGCTTATCCCATTGATAATAAACAATGAGAAGCCCTTCACACATTCATCTCTGAAAACAGTAAAAAGGGGTATGTCTGACCATCAAACTCTCCATGGGCAGCTCCATTCTTCTTTGTTGGAAAAAAGGATGGCAAATTATGCCCCTGTCAGGACTACTGGAGATTAAATGAAAGAACCATCACCAATAAATATCCCCTACCCCTAATTCCCAAACTCGTTGATAAACTCAAAGGTGCCACCATATTTACCAAACTCAATCTCAGATGGGGATACGACAATGTACACATCAAGGATGGAGATGAACACAAAGCCACATTCATAGCTGACAGAAAATTATGGGAACCTACCATAATGTTCTTTGGCCTCCAGAACTCCCCTGCTACATTTCAAGCAATGATGAATGCCCTCTTTGATGACCTCATCACTGTGGGTCATGTAGTTATCTATATGGACAATATTCTCATCTTCTCAAATGATCTATTGGAACATCAGAAATTAGTCTGCCAAGTCCTCCAATGCCTTATTGATGAAGACCTATTTTTGAAACCAGAAAAATGCTTCTTCAAGAAAGAATCAATCGAATACCTCAGAATGATCATTTCTCATGATCAAGTTCACATGGACCCTGCAAAGTTATTGGCAATTACTGAATGGCCTACCCCAAAAAAGGTCAAAGATGTACAATCATTTTTAGGGTTTGGAAACTTCTACCGACACTTTATCAAAGACTTCACCAAAATGACTAAACCTCTCACAGAACTAACACAAAAAGATCAACCATGGGATTGGACTGATGCCCATCAAATGGCATTTGAACAATTAAAAACAGCATTTACCACCACCCCCATTCTATTAATACCAAATTTTGATGCCCCATTCAAACTTGAAACCAATGCCTCAGACTTCAACTATGGAGCCATATTATCCCAACAAGGTCCAGACTCCCACTGGCACCCAGTCATGTATCTCTCCAAACAAATGGCACCACCAGAATGTAATTATGTCATCTATGACAAAGAACTCCTCACTATCATTTGTGCCCTGGAAACTTGGTGCCATTACCTCAAAGGAAGCCCTTACCCCATTGACATCTGGTCAGATCACAAGAATCTAGAATACTTTTCCATGGCAAAACAACTTAACTGACATCAAGCCTGCTGGAGCTTATTCCTCTCTTGGTTTAACTTTTTGATTTCCCACTGCCCAGGTACCCTCAATAAGGCTGATTGTCTGACCAGGAGGCCAGACCATGAAGAGGGGGTAATTTCAGATAATTCCAACATTACGGTGCTAAACCCAAAAGTATTTCAAATAAACACCACTGGAAGACACCTGACACATGCTCGTTCAAAGAATATCAGACAACAAATCATTGAACAACTTAAGATTGACACACTTTCCAAGGAAACATTCCAGAAAATAAAGAACCTCAGACCTTGGAAATTAACCCAAGGCATCCAAGAATGGAATTACAAAGATGAACTTCTTCTCTTCCATGGAAAAATCTATATTCCAGATAACAAAGAACTTTAAAAAGAAGTTGTATGTATTCACCATGATGCCACCCCCACTGGACACCCAGGAAGATGGAAGATGTATGAACTTATTCAAAGAGATTACTGGTGGCCAGGAATGTCCTTATTTGTCAAAGCATACGTAGAAGGATGTGCAATGTGTCAATCTACCAAGAATATTACTCATCCCACCAAAGCTCTGCTCATTCCCACAGAAACTCCAGACAAACCTTGGCAACATGTCACCACTGATTTTGTAACCAATCTTCCAGAAGTAAAAGGATATGACTCAATCAACATCATCATCAATAAATTCTTGAAGGCCATCATCATTATGCCATGCAAGAAAACCATCACTGCATCAGAAACTGTGCAACTATTCTTAGATCATGCATGGAAACACTTTGGCCTTCCAGATAAAATCATCTCCAATCAAGGACCCCAATTCACTTCTAAAGTCACTCAAGAAATCTGGAAAGTGCTAGGAATTACATTGGCAATGTCCACCACCTATCACCCACAATCAGATGGAGAAACTGAATGCATTAACCAAGAAATAGAACAATATCTCCAAGCAATTGGAAGTCAATCACCAACTAACTGGCTTGATTTACTTCCCTTCACCGAATTCTCACACAATAACCACGTCCACTCCACTACTCAGAAATCACCATTTGAAATCCTTATGAGATACAAACCTAGATTCACCATCAAACCAATCACCACCTACACCCCAGAAGCACAAAACTGACTTCAACACATCCAAAACATCAGAGATGAAGTAATAGCAAGCCAAAAACTTGCCAATCATATCACCAAAGACTCTCACAATAAACACAGAAGCACTTTCATCACGTACAAGGAAGGTGATCAAGTTTGGTTAGATGGAAAGAACCTCAAATTCCAATACCCAAACATGAAGTTAGCTCCAAAATGGTTTGGTCCATTCCCTATCAAGGAAATCCTTGGACCTGTCAATTATTGGCTCAAACTACTGCTGAAATGGAAGATCCATCCTGTGTTTCATGTCACACTTCTCACACCCTTCAAGGAAACACCTGAACATGGCCCCAATTATATGAAACCACCCCCAGAAATAATCAAAGGAGAAATGGAGTTTGAAGTGGAAACTATCCTCAGATCTAGGGTACAGAACAATGGACGACTCCAATACCATGTCAAATGGAAGGGATACCCTGAATCAGACAACACATGGGAACCACAAGGAAACCTGAAGAACACACAATGGGAAATAGACAACTTCCACAAACAAAGGCCAAGTGCACCTAGACCTTTGCGTAGCCTGGGAATAGACCTATTCACACTCCAAAATCACCTGACCACCCCCCTCACCCATACTTAAGAAAGTTGCTCTATGTCCAGACCATCCATCACCCAACAATGCACTCCCTCCCTCCCTCACCAGTGCCCTCCTCCCCTCTCTCCTCCTTCTCCCTTCTCACCTCCCCCCACTTCTGTGCCTCCCCCCTCCCCTTCACAGAGGAGGACACCTCTGCTGCCACCATCCTGGTGGCCCTCACCCTCCCAGATGGGCCCACCCTGCCTCCACCCCCACACAGCCCCCTCTCCCTGGCCATGGGACTCCCTGCTGTGAGGCCCATCCCCTGGGGACCTCCCCCTCACCCTTACCGCCCCTCCACCCCCTACCCCCCCCAGGCAACCTCCTTGCCCTACAAGCCAGAGCTTTCTCCAGTACTGCCCCCCTCACCTCGCCACCTCCCACTCAGCCTGCCCCCAGTGCCCTCTTTGGAGGAGCACATCACTGATGCCCCAGCCTCTCTCCCAGGCCTCATCACCACCCCCACCTCCCCAGTGGCCTCCTGGGGCATCCATGGGCTGGTGGCCCACCTCCCACCACCACCTCAGGGCATGGTCCTCAGTCTCCTCCACCCCTGCCCCAGCTCCTCCAAGAGGGGCCTGCTTCAAATGTGGCCAACATGGCCACCACCAGGCTCAATGCCCCAACCCCTGCCACTGCCACACACCCTACACCTGCCCCTCCAACCCCCACCCCACACACCACACCACCACTGACCCCATCTCCTGCTCCAACCCCATGTACTATGTGTGGTGCACCAAGAGCTGATTCCTCCAGGAGTGCCACCTCCTGGCCCAAGAAGAGCCGGCCCAGGCCCAGGAGGAGGCCTACTACTGGGCCCAGCAGACTGTGGGCTTCCCCCACCTCACCCCTCACTGCCCCTGGTTCTTCAATGGGGGCATGCCCAATGGCTTCATCCCAGCCTGGGACACCCTCCCCTACCTGGCCTATGAGGAGTAAGTGGAGGGCAGGGGATAACAGGTCAGGGGACCCCACCAAGTGTCACAGGCAATGCATCACATAAAGAGGGGGTGATGTTATGAGGCACTTGCTTTGGCACCTCATAATGGTTTTCTTTTTTCTTTTCTCTTCTTTTCTTTTTCTTACTTACTAGTAAAGTGTAGTATTATTACTACAAGTGTGAGCTTAGCTCCACTTTACTTAGTAAGGACTCATCTTTCTTTTCTCTTTTATAGTACTTAAGTATTTACATACTTAAGTGTGAGCTTAGCTCCAAGTACTATATTAGACTTATCTTTTTATCTTTTATCCTTCTTTATTTATTATAACATTTACTTGCTAAGGACTATTATTATACAATTACCAAGGACTCCCCTGTTTCATTCTTATTTATCCTTGTTTACACCTTGTTCATTTTGTGCTTGTGGCTGAGCCACTTATATCACATGGATGCATACTTACTGCACATTACTGCGCAACTTTACTATAGTTAGATCTCCAGTTTTGTATAAATAGTTGACAAACTGGTGGTCTTAAACCCCAGTCTTGTCAACTTCACAATCTAGGGATTCTCCTATACTGTGCTTGACCTAAGCTCACTACAACCTTGCTTCATTCCTCTAAAGAACTAAAGTCTGAGATCTCTAAGTCACTCTAAGCATCACTAAGACATCCTAAACTCATCACCCTGGATCCTCATATAGTCATTGGTGGAATCATCCTCATCACTATCTCGTTGATCCCAATCTCCATCATCATTAGGAACATCTACTATGCATATCAAGCATGTATTCACTACCTTGTTACCAGGGGTGTCATTACAGACATTCCCTAAGACCATCCAATAGGCCACTCTTAGCAGGAGCATGGTGAGTGTGACAAGTGCTAAGAGTGGCCTATTGGACAGTCTTAGGGAAGGTTTGCAATAACTATACCCCTGGTAACAAGGTAGTTGTTGTGCACTTGGTACACATAGTAAATGCTTCTGATGATGATATAGAAAGAGATCAACAAGATAGTGATGAGGATGATTCTACCAATGACTATACAAGGATCCAGGATGATGAGTTTAGGATGTCTTTGGTGATGCTTAGAGTGACTTAGAGATCTTAGACGTAGTTCTTAGGAATGAAGCAAGATTGTAGTGAGTTTGTAGGTCAAGTGCAGTGTAGGAGAATCCCTAGATTGTGAAGTTGACAAGACTGGGGTTTAAGACCACCACTCTTTCAACTACTTATACAAAACCAGAGTTCTAAAGATAGTACAAGTAGATAAGGTTCATGGATCAATGATGATTGTGCAGCAATCAATGAAGTCACATGACCCAATATACATCCATGAATATAGTAAGTGGCTCAGCCACAAGCACAAAAATGAACCAGAGATAAACTGAGATGAGATAAGATGAGTCCTTGCTAATTGTGTAGTAACAGTTCTTAGCAAGTAAATGTTATAATAAATAAATGAAGAAAGAAAGAAAGAAAGCTTTATAGTACTTGGAGCTAAGCTCACACTCTAGTATGTGAATACTAAAGTACTATAAAGGAAAGAGAGATTGAGTCCTTACTATAAGCTGGAGCTAAGCTCACAACTGTAGTTAATACTACACTTATAGTAAGTAAGAAAAAAGAAAGAAAAAAGAAAAAGAAAAAAGAAACATGTTATGAGGTGCCAAAGCAAGTGCCTCATAACAGGTGAGTTTAGGATATCTTAGTGACGCTTAAGGTGACTTAGGGGTCTTAGACTTATTTCTCAGAGTTATGAGTGAAGTTTAGATCAAACACAGTGTAGGAGAATCCCTAGATTGCAAAGTTGACAAGACTGGGGTTTAAGACCACCAGGCCTGTCTCTACTTATACAAAACAGAGCATCCTAAAGATAGTACAAGTAAATAAGGTTTACTGATCAATGATGATTGCACAGCAATCAACAAGATCATGTGACCAGGTCACATCCATAGTAAGCTAAAGTAGATGTAGCCACAAGTGCAAAATGAATGAGAGATAAACAAAGGTGAGAAAGGATGAGTCCTTGCTAATTGTATAGTGATAGTCCTTAGCATGTAAATGTAAATAAATAAGGGAAGATAAAAATGGAAGATACTTTATAGTACTTGGAGTAAAATTCACAGTGCAGTATGTAAATACTGTAGTACTATAAAGTAGAAAAGATGGAGTCCTTACTATAAGTTGGAGCTAAGCTCAACAACTGTAGTTAATACTACACTTATAGTAAGTAAGATAAAAGAAAAGAAAAAAGAAAAGAAAAACAAGTCCATTATGAGGTGCCTAAGCAGTGCCTCATAACAATAAGCATGGAAGGTCAGAGGTGGAGGCTCATGAGATGGGGGAGTGACTGGCAGGTTCCACAAGTCCTTCCACCAGTGCTTCTCCAGGTGCCTTGACAGTGGGAGTGGCATCAGCATCACATGGGACCATATCACAGAGTCTGGAGGGGTGTCAGCAGGAACAAAAGGATCAGGAGTGCCAAATGGTGCTGCTGTCATTGCTGTTGCTGTCACCACTGTTGCTGTTGCTGTTGTTGGGAGGGACAAGCAAATGTTCCAGGATGAGGAGCTATTGCATGCAATCATTGTTTATCTCTCATTTTGCTCATGCTTGTGGCTAGTTACTTAGTTTACTATGGATGTGTCTCAGGTCACATGATTGCTGTGCAATCATCATTGATCTGTGAACCTTATTACTTGTACTATCTTTAGGACACTTGATTTTGTATAAGTAGTTGAAAGACTGGTGGTCTTAGTCTTGTCAACTTCACAATCTAGGGATTCTCCTCAACTGTACTTGACCTAAGCTGGCTCTCATCTTGCTCCAGATTCTAAGAACTAAGTCCAAGATCTCTAAGTCACTAAGCATCACTAAGACATCCTAAATTCATCACACTAGATCCTTGTTTAGTCATTGGTGGTATCATCCTCATCACTATCTCATTGATCCCTCTCTTCCTCATCATAAGGAACATTTACTACATGATTCAAGCACTGATATGTGCTGCAGGCATGTGGGAAGAATCTACAATTATGACCACAACAGATGCTGAAGGGTGCAAGCTGTAAGATCCTCTAGACACCAATGGAAAGAGAGTTAGTAGTTTAGGGCAAGTAATGCAATAACACCATGTGACTGGGCAATAGTGAGGAAATGTGATGGAAACACAACACTATAAATGTGACAATGGGAATAATGGAGAATGCAATGCAATGCAATAGAGAATGCAACACAATAATAAGTGCAACTTACAAGGTACACACACTTTCTTGACTGTGAGACATGTGGAGGGCAGAACAGAAAGTGCTTTTTTGCAATCTGACTCAGATGGGAGAGGGGAGACAAATCATGGGTGGGGGGAATCTATTTTTTTCTGACAGACAACAAGCCATCTAAATACAAGTCTAGCTCCAAGACTGGAGCACAACAAAACAAAACAGAAAATTTACAGTGCAGGGTCAATCATAGGGATGATTGGAAATGAGGTGGAGTCTGGACACAACAAATAAAGTATCATACTATAATGGATAAGAGAAAAAGGAAATGCACTGATTGCACCAAATGCTGACTTTGCAACTTGTGACTCCATGGTTACTTTGGTGGGCCTGGACTGCATCTCAGCCTATATGTCCTATCAGTCCTGCTCCTCATTGGCTGAACCCAGTCCTATATTCCAGCACCTAAGCAAATATGCAATTGATGTGACTGCAGATGATTGTCACATGCAGCATGTTAATGTCACTGTGTTTGCCTGATGTCACTGATGGTCATTTTCTGGTGTTATGTGTGCATGATCCTCATCAGTGCACAACAACTACCTTGTTACCAGGGGTATAGTTATTGCAAACCTTCCCTAAGACTGTCCAATAGGCTGCTATTAGTATTGAGACATGGGCAAAGTGGCAAACAGCAGATGAAACATCACAGTGTAGAGATAGGCTTGTAAGCCCAGGTGAAGATAAATGAGCCAAGAGGACCACAGTCCAAAGGCCTAGAAAGCTGTAAGATAGAGAAGATGTGGACCAGAGGGTAGGGGATACACAGAAGAGAGAGAGCTGCATAGAGCAGGTATATCAGAAGGGAGCTCAGAGAGTAGAAGAGATACTCACCTCAGCACATGCAGAAGTGCTGAGGTGAGAAGATGATGAGGTAAAGAAGATATAGTAAGAGCAAAATAGAGTTGAAGAGGAGCTCAAACCATAAAGAGAAAATACCAATAAGATGAGATAGAGATAAGTATACTTAATAAGTAAAACAGTGTGATCAGCATCATAAGGTAATGAAAAAACCAACACTTAGCATACTTTGTATGCCCTTATCTCTTTTCCAGGTATAGTCCCCATCTTGTCCTAGCACTCTAGCATGCTGCTGAGTGCACTCTTCATCTCTCCTCTGCATACCTTACTCTGTGTGCCCTCATCTCTTTTCCAGGTCACCACTCTCATTCTTGTTCTCTGTTACCCACTATGTGGGACTTCAGTTTGCTGGACTCCTTTTTCCTCTCCCTTGTCCTGGTTTCCTGCCAATTTTCCTGTTTATAATTTGAACATGGGGTATGCCATCTTTCTGATGGAGCAACTAGGGCAAGGGCAAAGTGGATCCATGCTTCCATGGACTATGACACCAGTAAGTTGTGAGCTATGAATATGCTCTACAACATGTTGGGAGAGATGCCCTAGGCATTCATACCAGAGCTGAACATCAAGGGGAGAAGAGACAGAGGCAAGGTATGATCAAGGAGATAGATAACCCAGTATGTCCCACCCCAAAGTGTACCTATGCAGTAGATGATTCCACCCTCAGAAATAGTGCACATCCCAGACTGGGATGTGATGGTGAACCCCATTGCATCTAGTTTACTGGTGGATAGGAAATAATACATGGCATCAGGGATGTGTAGGACATTAGTGAGAGTGATAGTGACTACACCATGCAGGCAGGGAGTGGTTCTTACTATGGAGCCAACTCCAAGACAGGAGATGTCATAGCACAGGTATGAGCAGACACCATAGGTGAACGACAGGACAATTGAGATAGCTGCAAGTGCATGGTAAGTGGCATGGCAGTAAAGGCCACAGAGTGGTGAGAGAATGTTAGACATTGTAAGAACATCTAAGGAGACTGCATAAGTGGGGATTTGTCTTATGTAGTGTATGTGGGATTGAGTTTAAAGCAGAGTATTAATATATGTTATAAGAATGTAGTGAAGGAGATGTATGTGGGCAGAGTGTGATAAGATAAGATTTAGATGGAAACATAATGAAGATGTGTATTGATATGTGAGAGGTTGGCTGAACAAAATGTGAAAATCTCTAGCAAGATGTTAGCCCCATTACCAAGAGATACAGAGTGGAGGTGAGTTGCATCATAGGTGTGGAAGTCAATGTGATGAGGGTCTATATGATCCATGCAGCCAGAGTCAAGCATCTATACATGGGACATAGTCCTGGAATAGAAGCAGGCAGTAAGTTCCTCAGTGGTGCTAGTAGACATGTTATTGATCTGAGCTCCCCCTTGAGCTCCTCCCTGTCCTCCTCCTTGTCCTCCCTTTTCCCTATTGCACTTCTTCTGCATGTCTGCTGGTATGATGTGGAGAGCCCAGTAGGATTCTACTAAGTGGTTCCATCATCTGCAGTGGCTGCAAGGTAGGTTGTTGCACCACATGTTAGAACCTTTGATTGTTGCTAAACTCCCATGTGCACCCTTGCTGCAGGCTTCTTCATCTAGAATGTGCATGCAGACCACCAGGGGGTCTATGGCACTGATGTCAGAGGATGCAAGAATGGTGTTGACAATGGTATATGTATACTAGACAGCTATTTCACTTTTCATCTTCAAGTACTATACATGTACACACATACACATACATGACTACACATTACTATAACTAGTCAGTAGTGGTACAAACAACAATAAGAACTCTTCTAGTTCTCCTCCACACATGGCCTGTCATCAACAAATGGTAGTGACAAGATTTGACCATGACAAAGGAAGTGCTTGAAGGAGCACAAGTGCAAAGTAGAAGTCAGTGATGATGATGCTTTTGCAAGTGAGTTTGTCTTACTCTAGTGTGGACATGTCAAGTTGAGGAGCTAGTGGAGAGTTGAGATCAACTTTGCATGTGAAGAGTGTTTGGAAACTCAGAAATGCCATAAGCACTGGGATTTCCATAAGCTCCCTTGAGGATTTTCTGGATTTGGAGAGCTGTGAGAGCATCATTCTAGAACTGTTTCTGATACTGACATGTGTATAACAGCTTTTGCAATCTGATCATCATTCTCCCATTTCTCCCTTTCTTCATCATTTGTGATGGTGAAGCCTTGTCCATCAGGGTGTACACCAATTTGCATGGTAGGTGCTGGTTTTGCTTTGGTCATGGTGTACCAGATGCCCATGATGGTGAGAGCAGATATGACTATGATCAACCATCTTCAATAGTTCACAGTGCCTTCTAATTTGATGTCGATTTTTTGGACAGAGGTGGAGTTACATAATAGAATATAAGTGAGGATGATTATGAGTAGAAGAGAATAAAAGATGAGTTTGGATTGAGTGTGAAGAGAGCAGAGAGGTCATAGTTGGGCAGGGCCCATAGCCTGAAGAAGCCAGAGCATGTACCTGAGTTGGAGAGCAATATCTGTCTATATTTTACTACAGTGTGGTGGTGGTATTTGTCCAAGTGACTACTGCACATGGACCTATGTCTCACACTCCTCTTCTGCACCCCTCATCATCATCCTCTACATAGACAATATCATAGTCCTTGGAGGATTGCTTGCAGAAGTTGAGGATGCAAAAGGTTGCAATCTTCACTATTCAAGATGACAGACCTTGGTGAGATCAATTCCTATCTTGGTCTTCATGTCACCAGAGATCATGACAAACATATCCTGAAAATCAATTGAACAGCCTACATCAGCAACAAGTTAGAGCACTTTGGCTTCCAGGATTGTAATCCCACTGTGACTCCACTGCTGCCCTTGATCTCCCTCATCAAGGCTGACACCACTACATCACCAGCCCTCAAGTCTGAGTACCAGCAACTCATTGGCTTGCTGCTATACACTGCCATCAGCTCACAACCCAACATATCTTTTGCAGTCATGAAGCTGTCCTAGTTCATATCATGTCCCTCTGAAGCTCATTTGACTGCTGTGAAGCATGTCCTTCACTACCTGAAAGGCACACTTGACTATCAAATCTGCTATAACAGACCCCCCCCAAACAGCCTTGTATATTTTTCAGATTCAGACTGGGCTGCCAACAGGGATGACAGGAAGTCCATGGGGGCTTATGTATTCCTCTTGGCTGGGGGTGCCATTGTGTAGTCTTCCAGGAAGCAGCATGTTGTTTCACTCTCCTCCACCAAGGCTGAATACATGTCACTGTTGCAAACAGCTGCTCAAGCCAAGTGGTTGCATTCCTTGCTGACAGAAATCAGGATGCTGCAGTTGGATGCCACCATGATCCATGGTGACAACAAGGGCTCAATTGATATACCCAACAACTGATTACTGGAAGGGGATCAAAACACATTGATATTCACTTCCACTCCATATGTCAATCTGTTGAGGATTGTTCTATTACTATATGTCATCTTCCTTCTCATTTCATCACTGCTGATATGTTCATGAAATTACTCCCTTCCCCTTCCTTTACTTTTCATCAATCTAATATTGGTCTGGTAGTGTGCTCACAGTAAAGGGGGGTGTTGAATGTCATACCTGTTTTTTCTTTCCTTTTTTGTACTGACTCACACACTTCCAGCCACACCATAATGTTGTCTGTGCACAGTAGTTGCTTGTACAAATACCACTACCATACTGTAGTAGATGATAGACAGATATCACTCTCCAACTCAGGTACATACTCTGGCTTCTTCAGTTTGTGTGACAATAGCTAAGATATCTTGAAGCCCAACATCACAGCTACAATGTGAGCCTTATATCATCAATATTGATTACAATCTGATGGAGATATGGATTACTTAATATATGAACTCATTTGGACAGTTGTTTTGGTTTCAAATAAATCTCTAGAATAACCACTTTTTTGTATTTGGTATTGCCCCCTTGGCTTCAATCACTGCTTACAACCTCCTAGGCATGCTTTCAATCAAATTTATACAGTCATCCACAGAAATATTACCCCAGTCTGCCTCTGCTCTCCCCCATAGCTGTCAGGACCTTTATTTTTCCTACAAATTTTACTATTTTTCTCTTCATTTTCTATGCATTCAATCTGAAGATTTGATTATATCTAAAGATGCATTGATCTGATCTAATCCAAATCTTTTCCTATCATATCTTGGATAGTGGTCTGATCCATTGTTATGAAGCACTTGCTTTGGCACCTCATATCAGACTTTTTTCATTTTTCATTCTTTATTTTTACTTACTACAAGTGTAGTTTTAACTACAGCTATGAGCTTAGCTCCAACTTATAGTAAGGACATTATCACCTATTATACAAATGGGAACTGTGCACAGACCAGGTTACATAAGTAGGTGTGGGGGATGTTGGACTTTCTTGCACTTCACTGTACACACTCTCAGCCACCACTAGTTACATGGTCTGTGCACCAGTCCCTCTTGTATATATATACCAGCCATCTTGTACCTTGACAATAACACCCCTGATGTTCTCTATCTCTCCAACTCATCTGCTTAAGTCTCAGAGCACCAGTTCACCAGTTGTTCTTTCTGCCTTCCACATCCTCTGTTTACTTGTCTGCCTTGTCTCATGCATTCCTGCAGTCTTGGACCTCGCTTTCATGAGAATTCATCAGGGTATGGGTGCTAGAGCAATCGACAGTGTGAGAATCCAACAAAAACAACCAGTGAACTGGTGCTCTGGAGTGCAGACAAATGTGAGTGAGAGAACATCAGAAGTGTTATTCAATCAAGTACAAAAGCTGCAGTATAAGTACAGACTGAGACTGCACACAGACCACATGTATCTCAGTGGCTGAGTGTGTGCAACACAGTATAGTAAGCATAAGTACAGAATGTGAGAAATGTTGAATATTTACATGTGTACAACTACACTTCATTCAACTCCTCTCCTTTCTCTACATATATACACTTTACATACACAACACATACAGTATGAAACCTCTCTCCCAACTCCTTGGACTACTTACACCTCCAAGTGCATTCACACTCCACCACATACTCTGGACAACACACATCCCTCCTAAACATGGTAATTGTTGTACTCTACATTACTTGCTCTGCTCTAACTTTACCTGCATACACTATATAAGATAGGGACTTTACTATACAACCTCCTCAGACATCTTACACTGTGTCTGAGTGAGTACTCCCTTCTCCATCTTATTCTACACCTCCTTACTTCTGTCCCTGCAGTGCTCTTAAAACATTGTGTTGCCCTTACAGCATTCACACTCACTCCTGCCTGCTGCAGGTCTGTCGCTCCTCTACTAAGATGTCTTACACTGTGTCTGATGCTCTTACCACGTCGTGTTGCCCTTACTGCATTGATGAGCATCATGTACACATAACACCAGAAAATGACCATCAGTGACATCAGGCAAACACAGTGACATTAACACGCCACACATGACAGTCATCTGCAGACATATTAATTGCCCATTTGTTTAGGCATTGGACTATAGGACCAGGTTCAGCTGACGAGGAGCAGGATTGATAGAATGTGTAGGCCAAGGTGTGGTCCATGGAGTCCCAAGTCATGAAGTCAGCATTTGGTGTGATCAGTGCTTTTCCTATTTCACTCATCCATACTTTAATTGTTGTATCCAGACTCCATCTCATTGCAAATATCCTTATGATCAACCCTACATTGTAAATTTTCTGTTTT
>QLPN01002724.1:2914-48067 GCA_003314395.1 Albatrellus ellisii
TCGAGATATACATCGACGCACACTCTCCCCTGACATCCCCCACTATTGTTTGTCGATCAAAGCAACATTAATTGTGCCACTCAAAATGTTGTGTATAGCCTGTCATTATAATTATAATTGGGTATGTTTTTTCACTCTCACTGACACTCGCACACCCGGAGGCTGCTGCCGCAGATGGTAGTAACATATTGTCATTACTGGTGGCGGTCGAAGCCATACTGTATAAAACACCGGCGCATGTTTCCCTGGCGTGTCCGAGTCCCCCCTCCAGCTTCTCTCACCAGCCTCAATGTTTCTACCATTCATCACGCCACGCAGTGCCCGATCTCAAGGTCTTGAACCCCGCGGTGGTGCTGGGGGTAGTGGTACTGGGAGTAGTAGTGGACGTGGCAGTAGTGGAAGTTCTGAAAAATCAGGTACAACGAGTGGAGTTAAAGGGGCAACAAGTGGAAACGTCTACAAGGTGAACACTCCCAACCTCCTTTTCGCAAAAAGGCAAGTGTTGGCGTACGGCCCCGGCGGCGGTAGACCCAAACTCGTCCCGAAGGGCAGGCCGTACAGGGGCTACTACGCTGGTGGTGGGACGCGGGACCTTGTGTATGGGTATGGGACTCGGTGAGTCGTGTTCTGTATAACTACCATGTGCAAAACATGGGGCATTAAGGGATAGCTGACTCAGTACTGCCTACTCACAGAGACTATGGCATCGGATCCATAATAGGAGACGCAATATTCCACGGCGTGGCCAGTCTAGATCCATGCAAACTCCTGCCGTTCATATTTCAACCGGTAACATATTGGAACTTAGAAGCGTACGAATATGATCTTCTAGCCTGCACAAATGTACGGATCCCTCTCCGATGGTTTTACCATACCGAGGTGCTGATCTCGCCCTCTGCGGTGCGTAGGAATATGGCTTGCCGGACAACTCGTCGCGCACAGGGGGTCAGGAGGCGCAAGCGCAGTTCCAATCGAATAGCACCAGCACACCAAGCTCATTCCATGTTCTCGCGGACAACGCGACTGTGGCCTCAATAATCTCCTCGGTCACCAGAAACTGCTCGACCTACCTGAAGGCGGGCAGCACGAGCACGAGTCCGGCTCCGTACACAAATGCTACGTCTTCCGCGCATCCCTCGTCCGTGGTGCAGTACTACCGCGGAAGTAGCGTCGCGCTCCTCCTCGATGGTTACAATAACACAGCATACTACTCGAACAGTTCGAGTGCACAGCCGCTACCGAACAATGTCGACACGACATTATTGGCATGCTTGAATCACACGATCGGAGCAAGTGTGCCGCTTGTGAGCGCGGGCGTGCATTGGGGCCCGCATTATGTCAGCATGCTGGTGCTCCTTTGGGTCACATTGTACGGAAATGGTGTGGGCTTCCGTGCGAGTTCGAGTTTAAGAGGTTAGTTAGAGAGACGTATGAGACGAGAGCAGCGGGATCCTAGCCTAAAACACATAATGTGGAGGAAGGATGATATTAGAACTGAGTGAAATGGATAGCGGCGGGCTCGTAGCGTAGTATCTGCGTGGTAGTCGGTCTCGTAGATGTTGTAACTGGGGAGTAACTGGAGATGAGGGGCACACCCCTGGCTCCTTAAATACAGTAGCCGGGTATGTACCTCGCTCCGTCTCGGAGCTCTATCTCCTTGGCAGCGTTCGCGTAGGCGTAGGTATTAGTATAGTATGTTATAGACGTCATATCGTACTACGCGCTGTCAGACCGTTCGGGCACGCGGCTGTTAAGTGAGTAAGTAACCTAGATCATCAGTAGCCTGCTTGCAGGTCTTACAACATTCTGGTCTGATGTGGCCTGAATTGCTTGAGCAGTCTGTCGTATTTTGGACATAGTTGGGCTGTCAAGCTCACTCCATCCACTCCAACATCCTTGTGATTGTCCCATCCTCATGATTTTCCATACAGGCCAGGCTTGCAAATTTGATATTTAATAGATTAGGTATTTAAATATAATGTACCGACAGAAACATGCTCTTAGTGCATTTTCAAGAAATCCCCCCCCCCTCCCTTATTTTTGATCCATGCCGTGCTTGTATTTCAACACAGTCACCAATTAGCTGGTGAAAGGATGTGGGTGGCCTGCAGCAGTAGTGCAGGAAAGAATTGGTATGAATGTTGTGTGGATGGCAGTGTTGGAAGCATCCACACTGTTCGTACTCACCTTCCTTTCTAGGCAATTCCGTGACTGTCAGCGCGTGCCGCCAAGACCTCATGCTTTATTTTGCTTCCTTCTTCCTACTACTGTACAGTCTCAAACCACCCAACATTTTGTACAACCTTACTGTGTGCTTTCCTAGTTTTTCCCCTAGTCTCTGTGCTTTGTTCTTGATGCTGAGATGAGACCTCCCTTTACTTTACTGTAAATCAGCCAGTGTGTTGGAATTACATCACTGCTAATATAATATACAATGTAATAGAAACCCGGTGCTGAGCACTCAGGAATCCCCAGTTCATGATTTTGGTGCTTTTGTGTCTCGTAATTACACAGTGAGTAAGGGCATGCAAATGGAGTTCTATTTCGATAGGCTACATCTCTAAGAGACGGACGGAACTTTACAGTGCAATGGGTGTGCTATAGGGTGCTGCTGCACGATGCTGGCATCGTCATTATCCTTCGCTGTGGTCTTTGTAGATCCCCACTGTTGTCAGGTGTGATGTCGAGGGGTGGTGCAAAGGCAGCGCCGCCACCGCCGTGTATGTCACAATGGCGGCAGGTGGGTGTGGTCGTGACAGGGCGAGGGCGAGGGCGAGGGTAAGGACTGCCGCAGAGGCCGCACAAGAGCTGTATATTGTGTGCATGCGCATGTGGCTGTGACAGGGCGTCTGTGGGGGCGGCAGCACAGGCGACATTACGTGCGCAGGCATGTGACTGTGGCAAGGCGGCGGCGAGCATAGCAGCACAGTTGGTGCTGTGGTGACGCAAAACCTTGAAGCCAACCTCTTGGACAATATAATATTTACCTATATTGTGCACAGGTCTTGCTGTGTCAACACAAGAATTTATAACCTTATTGTACACAGGTGCTAAAATGTGTGTATGACTTTATCTGAGACAAGATCATGTATTTCGAACGTGAGATTGAAAGTAGATTGCCTGTCTAAAGGACTGGGTGATCACTGTAAACTCTGAAAAAGAATTAAGTTGTGGCTGCCAAACTGACCCTGACATAGCATATTGTCGCTTCTCGATCAAAGCAACATTATAATTGTACTGCTCAAAGCATTGTGTGTAGGAACGAACCTATTATTATAGTTGGGTACATAATTGTCTTCATCTCTCTCACTGACGCTCGCACACCTGAACAGTCCTGAAGGCTGCCACTTGCAAATGGTCGTAACCTATTGTTGTATCAATGACGGTTCAAACAATCGAGCCACACTGCATAAATTATCGACGCAAGCTTTCCCCTAACATCTCCAAGTCCCCCTCCAGCCTTCTCTCTCGCCAACACCTCAATGTTTGTGCCGTTCGTCACGCCGCGCTCCTCTCAAGGTCTCAATCGCCGCAAGGCCGGAAGTGACAGTGAACAGCTCGTATTCGTCCCATACATCCCGTTGCAACCTAAAGGCCAGTACGTGGTAGCGAACAACCCAGGCGGTGGGGAATGGACGCGCGTCCTGTGGGGCCAATTCATGGGCTACTACGTGGGCGGCGGGACGCGGAAGGGAGTGTATGGGACTTGGTGAGTCGCGTTCTGCACAGCTGCCATTGGCATGTGCAAGACTTGAGGCATTCAGGGATAGCTGACTCAGTGTTGCGGGCAGTATGACCCCAATTACCCATACCAACCACCCACATACAGCTACCCATACCAACAGTTGCTGACCCGTGAATGCGGATGGTTCCCGTTCAGTTTTCAACCCGTAGCATTTTGGGGCTTAAATGCGAGTGACGTGGACAGACTGCACTGCAAACAGGTGCGGATCCCCCTCCGGCTGTTTTATGTCGAACCAAGGTGTTGATCTCGCTCTCTGCGGCGCGTAGAGTTATGGGGACAGCAGCTCGACGCGCACTGGAGGTTCGATGGCGCAAGCGCAGTTCCAGTCGAATAGCGGCAGCGCACCAAGCTCATTCCATGTTCTCGCGGACAACGCGACTGTGACCTCACTCATCTCCTTGATCACCAGTAACTGCTCGACCTACCTGAATGCAGGCGCCACGAGCCAGGCGCCGGTCTTGTACATAGATGCTACGTCGTCCGTGCATCCCTCGTCCGTGCTGCAGTACTACCGCGGGAGCAGCGCCGCGCTCCTCCTCGATGGCTACAACAACACGGCGTACTACTCCCAGTCCTACAGCCAGGGAGTGCCGCAGACGCCGCTGCCGAACAATGTTGACACGGCGCTCTTGGCGTGCTTGAATGACACGATTGGACGGAACGTGCCGCTTGTCGGCGCTGGCGTGCATTGGGGCCCGCAGCATATCGGTATGCTGGGGCTCGTTTGGGTCGCACTCTGGCTGATGTCTCATGTGGCCTGAATTGCTTGAGCAATCTGAAACCAATGAGTTGGTACAAGAATGTGGATGGGCTGTTGCAGTAGTGCAGGACGAAATGATATGGTGTGAGTTGTGGTGGATGATGGCGGCGTGCCCAAGCGGACGCACGCACATAAACGGGAGCTGTCGCACTGCAAGAGGGAGATCGGTCGTTTCCAGAAGGGTCTGGGCCACGTTCTGGCCCGGAGAGTGACCAGAATGGTCTCTAGTCAACTGGCTGCTTTACATGTACTTTGTATTCGTGATCATATTTATTTACTCTACTCTACTATAATAATGATATTAATAACAACAAGCCCATTCCCTGTTAGGGGAGGGGCTGGTGCTTAATTGGGGAAAACGGCAATAGGAAGCAGAGGTTGAGTGCAAAAGAGGCATGAAATGAACACATCGTGTTGTTCATTGTCATGCCTCTTGTTGCTCCGTACTCGTGCAGAAATGGGTGCAGTTTTGTACATGTTGCTTTGAAAATCAGAAAGAACCATTTATATTAAAAGTATCTAATACATGGGTGATACAATAATGATATACGAGTGAAACGAGTGTGCTCATTTCGGACCGTTCATACAGGCTGGTTATCCTGCGGCTTGTTGATATGGCAGCACCACAGGCAGGTGGGGGCTTATCTCCTTCACGGACCTTATACTACGTATACAGGTGGACACGGTTTTCCCCCACTGTTTTAGTACAGCATGGACGTAGGCGAGCAGGTGCATGTGCCCGTGCCATGTTGATCGTAGCTTCTTCCCGCACTGCTCTAAGACAGTGCGGGAAGGAGAGCAGGCATCGCCCGCGCTGTCTTTGAGCGTGGGCAAGTAGGCAGAAGTGCCAGTGCTGTGTTGATACGGCGTGGGCTACTCGGGCACAGAGGGAGATTGGTCATGTGGGCCATTAGGATTCAAGCATGACATCATGTAGACTGGAGGACCTCTTTTGGAGCTTGGTTGCTGATCTAATAGTGCACCAGCACTTGGCTGTACAGGACATAGGAACTTTTTTGTTTGTGACTGATATATCCCACCATTATTTTCAATTGCCAAGTATGCTCTGAGATATCAATTGTTTATGGACACCTCTTTGTGGTATTAGGCCAACATGAGATGTAAAGCGCCAGTTGCCTGCCCGGGACCAGTAAATGAGGCGAGAGGTTAACTTATCTGTGCATTTACACACTTCATATGCATGATTTCCAATACGGCGGTCATTACCACTGTTAGTAACTTACGTGAGAGATATCGTAATCACATGTACATGTCAATGTTGACACTTCGTCAACGATGCCACGGAAAAGATGTAAAGTAAAAAAAAACCTTGAAGCGCGGAGACCAAGGAAAGAATGAAGACGGGTAAAAGAAGGTGTGGCAAGAATGTTGGCAGTGTTATCAGCACCGCGAACGTGAGAAAGAATGAGATCGCCCTCAGAATAAATGATGTCTGGACCCGTCAGAGGCACCGGGGAATTCTGGTACGCCTAGTGCTTGACGTACGATGTGCTGACAATTAGTCCCCGAAATGAACAGCGAAGACGCCAAGCCTGGAACCAAGCCACGTATGCAGACCGAACATTCTGCACACTCACAAACTGAAATGCCACACGTGCCGGTCTGAGGTGCCACGCGGCGCGAAAGGGAGAAGCCCACACTGAATCGCAAAGTACGTCTGATGTCAAGAAAGGCGCTAGATGCGGAGATGTCGGTGATACGGTGTCTGGGTCTGATTGGTGCATTGGTGCAGGGGCGCGTGAGCGATTTGAGGGTACGGATTGTGTACAGCATGGTGTGGTGGAATCATCGCGGCCAGTGCCGAATGTGCTGCGATGGAGTGAATGCGCAGACTAGGTGATGGTGATGGTGGTGGTGATGGTGATGATGATGATGGCGATGGGATGTCGATGATCAGCCTTTCATGAAATCGAGACAGTGAACGAGACCTGATGACCGCAAAATGACTGCATTGAGATCAGCTCAGGATCAACGTTGCTGGCGAGAAAGCGGAGCACCCGCAAAAGGGAAGATTATACATCTGCCACGCCAGCAGAATTAGAAGTGCCTCCGGTGAGGTGCTATCAGCGGTGTTATAAGAGACTAAGATAGTATCATTAATATTGCTGGCAAGTGAGAACGATAGTTTCTGTCAATGATTGAAATGATTTGAAGGGGTGCCGGCAACAGGAGGTGATCGATGATCGGTCCATTCTGACTCACGAGCTGCTAGAAGGCCGAGTAGAAGGCAGGAACTGGCCGACGTATCTCCAGGAAGCTGGATCAAGCATGGCGCAGAAACCTTCGGGGTCCGCCCAGTAGCCGAAAGGCACTGTTTAGCAGACTGCCGTGGCGGTACGAAATATCGATATTTAGGCACGTCGTCAGCGGCCTAGGACAACACGAACCTAGCGTGGCGGAGCTTTGCGCCGACAACCACATCGTACTGTACACGGTTTCTATGCGACAACAAGAGCAGGGGCAACCGCGATGCCTTTTCGGAGACAAGGACACGAATGGGCAGGCGAGGGATGGAGCTTTGATGGGTTATTTGCCACAGTCGATCGAAACGTGAGACAGGGTCAAAGTGCGAGCGTGAGCAAGTGTATACGATGGTGCGCTGTATGTTGTATAAGGATGGTCGCGGATGGGACGTCGGCTGGGTGGGAAGGACCGTTGAGCAGCTGCTTCGTGGCGAAAAAGGGTGGGTGATCAGATCGGCAGGCGTGGACGGTAGTAGTATACTACAGCCGGCTGTAGATTGTGTATCGTGATTTGCCGGATGCTGAGTTGAGACTGTACCGACTCGTGTCCCGTGCAAACCATTGGCTCTGATACAGGCGGTGTAGGCAGACTGACTGCTGACCATCTGACCGCCAGCGGCTACCGCCTAGGCGAATAAAACGGCGCCTAGTATGAACGGACCGTTATTATGAATATATTATGTGAATTCTTCTGGGCAGTGCATAATAGCAAGGCTTCTGATGCGAAAGGGCCGGGGAAGGATAAACGTGGATAGCGAGCGATGCCATGCGCCGTGCTGAAGGGGCGGGTCTAACAAGGGGATTGCCTATCTTGTGCACAAGGTAGATCCCTGATAGGGCAGACGCAAGCCGCGGGCGAGCACATCCCTCGGACACCAAGTATAGCACCTGGTGTCCACCCTTGCGAGGAGGCAACTCCTTGAACGCATGACGGGGCAGAGACAACCTGTGTTCTCGACAGAGCTTGGGGGATCAATCAGCGCATTGTATAGTGGCGAGGCGGGACGTGCAGCCAAGGAGATGCGAATTGGAATTTCATTTAGAGGGTATATGGAAGGAAGTTTGCCAAGGTGAAGGTGTGATGTGATGCGGAGATGGGGGCGCTGGTATCCCGGGTCCCGGGCAGATACGTGAGTTGCTGCCAAAGAACGGCGAATGGAGGACTGATATAAGATTGTAACACAATAAACTCTGCGTCTCCGTTCGCTGCCCCCCACAACATCCTCTCCCTTTTGTTTCCCCCTATTAGGCAGGTCCTCCCCCCTCTCCTATTGTCTTCCACAACATGACAGAGTCGATATTTAGACATGCCCGTCGTTCGCTCCTCACGCCGTAGACGTTCGTCGCTCGCTCTCCGTAAGCCATAGCTCACCCTCTCTCGTCCCCATCCTTACTAACAGCTATATACGCAGTCGCAATCAACCCAGTCAAGCCAGGAAAATATGGTGTCACCACATCCTCGCCCAAAGGAATTGTTACCTTTGCCCCCAATGTCACACCAGTGACCTACGTCGAACCCGAAGCAGACGCTTTCAAGTCTGAGCCCACATCGCCCTCTGCTCAGCTCTTCCCCCCATCGCAGATACCCTCTGCGCCCACGCGCAAGCGCCTGCCCCCAGGCAAGCGTCGGTCACAAGGATACATTCCTCGCCCGCCAAACGCGTTCATGCTCTTCCGTGCAGACTTTGTGCGCCAGAAGCACGTCCCAGGATCCATCGAGACGAACCATGGCTCGCTCTCAAAGATCATTGGTAAGTCTGTTTTCTTGTATACGGGGGCTGCTGCAGGCCGATGCACGTTGAGATTCTCGATGGTCCTATCGTGGATAGGACCATTGGGGGGTTACCTTCACGTTGGGGGGAGATGCGGTAATTCTCGCGTCCACGTCCTAGCGTAATGATGATCACCGCGGATCAGTCGCGCAGACCGGTTTCACGCGTGGTAGGTGACAGCTGCCACGCGCTACTCGCATGGGTGCCCGGCCTCGCAATCTGCCGTGTTTCGTGTGTAGCACATGTGATCCTGATCTGACCCCATTTGGCATGGCAGGGAATTGCTGGCGTGCACTTCCGCTGGAGGAGAAGCGGGTGTGGGAAATCAAGGCGAAGCATGCAAAGGCAGAGCACAAGGCCATGTACCCCGAATACCGCTTCCGCCCTGTCCATAACAAGAACAAGGAAAAGAAGCCCAAGGTCCCCCTCCCCGCTGAGGACGAGCAGCGCTGCGAGGACGTCGCCCAGTTCCTCCTCGAAGGCATGAAGGGGGACGAGCTCGCCGCCGCTGTCAAGCGTCTCGACCGCCTCCGCTCAGAGACTCCCGCTGCACGGCCCATTGCGCCACCACGTCGGTCATCTTCTGTTCCTTTACCCTGCACCATGCCCATTGCGCTCCCGTGTCTGCCATTTGGGACAAGCTTCCGCCCCCCATCTCCCACACTCGGCCACATGCTGCGTTATGACTTGCCGCGCCGCCCCTCGAGTGCCCGTCCCGCTCTGATCCGCTCGTGGGAAGAGCCCTTCTCGTTCCCGCGTGACGACTCCCCACTCCCGGAGGTCAATGCAAGCCTCTTCGAGCAGGCATTCCTTGACGGTCCATTCCCAGTTGCACAACCCGATGGCTCCTTCGTGCGTGTCTTTTACTATGTCGCGTCCATCTATGCTAACCGCCCACTTTGCAGAACTTCGACGCCTTTATGCCCCCCCTACCTCTCCAAGCAGTGCCGTCACCGTCAGACTATGGCATCTCCCCGCTTGACCACATTGTGCCCCGCGATATGTCTCTCCCATCTGAGACCTACGAGGCTTACTCCACTGCGCCCTCCTCGACGGACCATCTCTCCTGGTCGACATCTACCTCAACGTCCACGTCAACGATGGCCTTAACAGACACGAGTGCGCACTCAGTCCCATCGTCCATCTACTCCGGTTCCCCAGCGCCCTCAGACCTGTCCTTGCCCATGCATGCTCCGCAACCACAGCGTGCTTTCGATGTGTGGGGTACGGAGACGCCTGTCAAGGTCGCGACCGTTGTGCCCCAGTACACGATTCCGGAGGTGACCAACCAAGTAGTAGACATGCACGCATGCTTTCAGGAGATGGGTATCTTTGCGCAGATGGGCGTGGCCGGACTGGATTTCTCTGGCATGGATGCGGCGGCGTATGGCGCGGACATGATGAACATGGGCTGCATGTCTGGCTATGACGTCGCAGTGAATGCGGGTGTGAATATAGGCTTCGACTTCAACGACATGGTTCACGAATATTGATCTGATCGCGAGCTTGACAGTACGCAAATCCCCGTAATTCACTCCCTTCCTGTCCATTTTTGTTTGTGTTTCTCTCGCCTGGCTTGCTTTTACTTCCGACGCTTTTTCTTGCATCTGCACATATACACCCCCACGCTGGACTATCTAGCTGTATCCTTCTAACGCCTCTCACGTTCTTCCGGCTTCCCGTCATCAAGACCATCCCTGTAGCATTATTTCCCTCGACCCCGACATTCGTAGTGTGCCATGCGCACCCCGTTGTAGCTAATATTTATCACGCGTGCCCCTGGCGCGGCATGATCATACCCACCACGCCTCACTATTTTTTATATTTTACTACACACTCTTCGGATCTTGCTGTACATATAGATGGGCTTATGATAACATGCTCGTCTATATAGATGCTTGGAATTATGAACTGTGCGCGATGGTATCATCTTACGGCGTATACAGAATGAAAACATCATCTCGATTGATGAGTGGCGAGTGTTCGAAGGTCTGCATCGTATCAATTTCCAGGAGTCCAGTTTTTGCCCCTTACCGAAACGCGCCGAATTCGTTGCTGCGTTGCCAATAGCATGCCTCCATGCATGTGTGACTGCACAGGCGCTGACCCACATCTGTCGCACGTATAATGGAGTCAGGGTCACCTGCTGTACGTTGACGTATTCCCCCTCCACACGACTCGGACTTGCGGGCGGCCCCCGGACCGCATCGTCCGCCGTGCCCGCCTTGCCGCCCTATATATATGTTCTTGTGATCCCGCCCTTGACGGCCGCTGAGTTGTCGCATTCTGCAAAGGGCATCGGTCTCGGGTTTGACGGGGCTGGGGGACCTGGGAACACGGGGGGGGGGCACTTTGACGTGGCGATGGTCTCACGTTCCCGCCTGCGCCTGTGCCTGGGGACCCTGAATGGAGGATGATGAGCACCGGCTGTATGAGGATTTTGAGCTATGGTGGCGACTAATTTCATAAGGAATCCGGATGTGTGAATTGGACGAAGGTGTTGAAGTAGTATTCGTCTCCGTGTCTTCGTCCCCACGATGCTGTGGAGGATCTGGTGTCGTTTTCCTATGTCCCATCTCACTTACTTCGTGTTTAGCCTAGACTCAAAGTCTACCTGTTCCGACCCTGAGAATATTGAGCATACATCAGGTATTGCGCCATAGTTTTTTTGATCGTGGAATTGGGCGTTCTTTTTCTTTATTACGCCGTCGCTTGGCTTGGTGCCCTGGCGCTTGCTCGAGAGACTGCGTGCGTTGTTTCACAATGCAACTCGACGGGTCGGTGAAGCCATGGATGCAATATTCCCTGGGCCTATGACCGTAAACGAGTTTAAGACGGCAACGTGGAATCCTATTTCAGGACGGCCACGCCAAATTATGATGCATTCCTTGTCATCGTCGACGGCGCGATCCAAGGCATCGGAGAAGCTCCAACCATGGAAGCACTGACGCTGTAGGGGTAAGCTGTGACACGTCATCCCTCGGTCTACATTCCTGAGCCTTCAATGCCTGCATCAACACTCCTGTTATCAAACCCTATCTTATTGATGCTGTAGAGGAAGACTGTACGTATGCTCACACTTCAGGAGGGGAGCGTTACAGGCTCGCTTCCCTCTCCTAGGATTTCGACAAGAGGGAAGAAGGGGACATGTTCGGTAGTCCGAGGTTTCAGACGCAAGATGCATGTTTGTCGCTTCACGTACATGTTACTGTATAATATGACAACTTTCCCTCTTGCTCTCGTAGACGCTATCGACGATTACTATAGTCGCTGGGGGCTGTGCTTCGTATCTGACATGTAAACATTAACATCTCGGACCTCGGTTGATATGGCACTGCTGCCTGGACGATAAACTGGCATCAGGTATGCCTTCGATTTTCGTTTGCCAACACTATAGTACACTGGGAGTCTGTCCATGATCATTTGTGGTTTTTCCATCTGAACATGCAAAACCATCGACCTTCACATCTCATGGCCCTGTATGCCATTGGTGTTATTGATACTTCTGCTGGATAGAAACAATGACAGGCCGATCAGAATGTAATCTAGATACATCGACACCATATCCCCATATGAAGCACACATGCTTTGGAGATCATTCCCACTACCTATCGAGGGTGGGTTTTTGAGGGAGGACTCGCAGAAACTAACAGCATCTCAAGAAATCTGACTGACTTTCAAACTTACTGTTGAAATCCGAGTGATATCGGTGCGATGTTTCAAGTTGGAGTGTCATTTTCTTCTATTCATGTCTACATGACAGGTGTTGTCTCTTTGTCTTTTCTTTCCAGAACATTCACAATATATGCAATTCACATGTGATTCCATTCCTCACTATGTCATGCATGTATAAATACCTACAGAACTTCCCAGTATTTTCCCTCAGTTGTTTCCACTATTGACTGAGGTGAGCTACAGTTTACTTTGTATGATCAAACTTAACTGACTGCACCTATAGCATTTCTGCTATAGGTAGGATCCAATATAGTCATTTCTGCTATTGACTGAGCAATTCTGCTATAGATTTCTAAACTTACATCCCTGACCCATTCAAATACTTGTGATCAACTTGCATCACCCTGGTTGTTCAATTTATCTGCTCCTTTTCTGACTTGTATTCTGCTCCACTGACCACATTATTGCATTGCTCACTGTTGCTTTCAGGCAGTGACAACATCATTACATCATTTGTGACTCCTGTCATCACACTTGAGCCTGGACTCCTGTGCTGCATGTAGTGGCCATCACCACCACCATGTGCTGCACATATGGGCTGTGTCAGGATATACTTATATTTCTCCTCATTTTATGATTTCTTTTGATCTTATTGTTCAAGATCTGTACTGTACATCTTATCTCAATCTTATCAGATCTTTTGCAATTATCTATGACTCATTTCCATTTTGTCATTGGGCTGCTTACTATACTGATATGACTATATTTCCCACAGTTGCTTATGAATTTTCTCACAGATGCTGCACATCCTTACTAATGCTGTGCATGATTCTTCTCACACTTGCTGTGGTCTGTGCACTGAACTATTTACTATATAAGCTGTAGATACATGGCATGTATTCTCCAGCTTGATATATCCACCTGCCAGTGTGATGTCATCCTAAGTGTTAGCCTTCTCCCCTTCTCCTTCTCACAGTTGTGACCTTGTTGTTTGGTGTGTGCCTTACAGGCTGCTCACCACTGCAATACTTATTACACAGTTTGTCTGCTCATGTGCTGAACCTGTCTGCCAAGAAGAAAACAAACTGGAGATCACACTGATGATTGTTGGAAATACCTATGGTAACTGTCCGGCTTTGCTCCACCTACACCTATATATGTCTTCTTTACATCCTCACTGATGCATGTTCTAACCACTTACTAAAACCACTACCACGTTTGTATACCATGTTTAACGCTTACATTCATACTCTGCTTCAACCTTAGCTCACTAATACTACATAAGAAAAGCCCCCACTTACCACTATGCCAGACGTCTTTACTAGAATGTCTACACATGTTACTGCACTCTGGAGTATACTCTCCACCATGTCTCTTTGTGCCTCCACTATGCTACAATCAAGTGGTGTGCTCCTCATCCTCTCTATTGCTTGCCCATACCTGCGCTCACAATGATTGTTACGAGGCACTTGCTTTGGCACCTCGTAACAGTTTTCTTCTTTTTTTCTTCTTTTATTTTACTTACAAGTAAAGTGTAGTATTATTACTACAAGTGTGAGCTTAGCTCCACTTTACTTAGTAAGGACTTATCATTTTTCTTTCTCTTTTATAGTACTTAAATATTTACATATTTAAGTGTGAGCATAGCTCCAGGTACTATAACAAGACTTATCTTTTCCTTTTATCTTTCTTTTATTTATTATAACATTTACTTGCTAAGGACTATTACTATACAATTAGCAAGGACTCCTTTTTCTCGTTCCTATTTACCTTTGTTTATCTCTAGTTCACTTCGCACATGTGGCTGAGCCACTTATATCATCTGGGACGCGTACATACTGCACTTTACTGCGCAATATCGTTTACTTACTGTGCATTACTGTGTAACTTTACTATAGTTAGATCTCCAGTTTGGTATAAGTAGTTGACAGACTGGCGGTCTTAGAAACCCCAGTCTTGTCAACTTCGCAATCTAGGGATTCTCCTATACTGCGCTTGATCTAAGCTCGTCAACAAATCTTATTTCACTCTCAAAGAGAACTAAATCATTCTGGATCCTTGTATCGTTATCGGTGGAATCATCCTCGTAACCATATCGTTAATCCCACTCTTCATTGTCATCCGGAATCTCTATTATGTCCACCAAGCCAATATCCAAACTCTGGTTACCAGGAGTAACATTCTAGACCTTCCCTAAGACCGTCCAATAGGCCGCTCTTAGCAATGATTACCCTGTGGCATGTGTGTGCATTTCCCACCACTTTATCCCTGACTGCTGACACCACCTAGGGCAACACCACTGGTGATGGAGGGCTTTGGTGTGCAGGAGTATATGGGTGAGTCTGCATGTGCATGGTTTGTGCTCTGCACAAGTACACCCTGAGAGCACACAGCACATCATGGATTTCATCACCACAAGCCATGTTTGTTACGAGGCACTTGCTTTGGCACCTTGTAATGCTTTTTTCTTTTTCTTTTTCTTTTCTTTTCTTTTCTTTTATCTTACTTACTAGTAAAGTGTAATATTATTACTACAAGTGTGAGCTTAGCTCCACTTTACTTAGTAAGGACTCATTTTTCTTTTCTTTTATAGTACTTAAGTATTTACACACTTAAGTGTGAGCTTAGCTCCAAGTACTATAATTAGACTTATCTTTTTCTCCTTATCTTTCTTTATTTATTCTAACATTTACTTGCTAAGGACCATTACTATACAATTAGCAAGGACCCCCTTTTTTCTCATTTTCTCTTTACCTTTATTTGTCCCATGTTCATTACATGCTTGTGGCTGAGCCACTTATATCATCATGGATGCATACTTACTGTGCAATGTTCATTTACTTACTGCACAACTTCACTATACTTAGATCTCCAGTTTTGTATAAATAGTTGACAGACTGGCAGTCTTAAACCCCAGTCTTGTCAACTTTGCAATCTAGGGATTTACCTTCACTGCACTTGATCTAAAGCTTGCTATTCTTCTCACTTCTAAAGAACTAAGTCTAAGATTTCTATGTCACATCAAAAGAACGTTACTAAGACATCTTACATTTGTCATCCTGGACCTTCAGATAATCATTGGTGGAATTATCCTCATCCTTATCTCATCAATCCCACTCTATATCGCCCTCAGACATATCTACTATGCATATCAAATGCATACAGAACATCTCATTACCAGGAGTATCATCATAGACAATCCCTAAGACTGACCAATAGGCTGCTCTTAGCAATGTTATGCTCCCTGACAGCTGAGTGCTGAGCAGGGACAATGTGGGTGGGTACATCATGATCAGGTGTGTCTGTTGTGTTCTGTGCTGTGTGGTCTGTGAGAAAGCAAAGGAGCAGGACAGAATGATAGATATGCACAAGATGATTGGCATGATATTAGAGGCCCACATGATGGGCAACAGAGAGTGACTGAGCATGACTGAGCACAAGTGAGAGCAACTGGATGTGAGTGAGAGTGACTGAGCACAACAGAGCATGAGTGAGAGCAACTGAGAGTGACTGAGATTGACAAAAGTGCAACTGGCAGCAACAAGGCATAGGGTGAGTATGCAGACAGAGAGCAACAAAGGCATAGGGTAAGTATGTTAGCTTTATCTGATCTTATCCAATCTTACTTATCACTCTTCTCTCCTTCCAGACCTGTGGCCCACACTATTTTAGTCAGTGTGGTCTGTGCACATCCATGTTATGTATATCAATAGATGTAGTAGCATCTAGAAATAGAAGTGGACATCTCCTCCTCTCCTTTGTGAGAGTGTCTGATCTGTCTTTTCTGCATCCACTTCAATACCCTCCTCTTGGGCTCCTAATATGGAGTGGCCTCTTCTCTTCTCTTCTTCATTGTCTCCTTCTCCACCCTCATCTTGGGCATGACTATTGCCCTCATCATCTACCACAATCTCCTGCCATGTATTTGGACCTCCTCCCATTCTGATTGTGTCCCATCACCTTCACCACCACACCACTTCTACCTGTGCAACAGAGTATGCAGATAGAAAGTGACAAGGTATAGGGTGAGTACACAGATGGAGAGCAGTGCAGTGATGTGCTTAAAGTGCTAAGGTGTTTTGGCAATTAAGACAGGTATATATAGTAAAGATGAGATGGATTTTGGAGAGGCATGTAAATTGCTAGTGACATAGTAGCAGTGGCAAGAGTGGACACAAGTGATGTGTATTAAGAGATGTTTAGTGGAGTAGGGAGTGTCTGGTTTGTATGATAAAGAAGATTAGATAAGGATGAGGGCATGGTCAGCATTGTGTATCATACATGGATTCTAACATGGTCTGCTGAGTGTGGTGGATGGGCAGCTTGTGGTTGGGCATCATCAATATGTATGGTACAGATGTGGCATTTGTGGGCATGGTGGCCAGTGAGTGCCCAAAGCTGCTCAAGGTGCTTTGGATATTCATGGTTATCATGAATGCATGTGTGAGGCTGATAAAGTCAAGCTGAACAACAACTAAAACAAAAGAGATCTGAGGAGAACATGCTGGCAAGACTAGCAGATATCCCAGATGCATTGAACTGGAGAATATTGCTAGGAGTCCAAAGGTATATATACTACTAGTAATGTAGGGCAAGCTCTAGGAGTCATCAAAGCTGTATCATTGTATAGTAGATATCAACCAATGGCCAAAGGCCCTCAAATGATGATGAATAAGGTCCACAGTAAGTGTGAGAATGATTGGTGATACTCTGCAGCATGTCTGTAGACTGAGTGAGCATATGCAGTCCAGATGGGAAAAGAGTCTAAGTACTTCATAAGTGGGCCAATTGGAAACTGGATGACAGACATGTCATTGGCCAATGAACCCTGATAAGATAATAGTAAGATTGAATAGATCACTTCACTAGATCATGAGCAATGTGAAGATCAGTAGTGATATAAATGTAGAGAAAATATGGAAAATGTAGAGAAAAAGGAGAATAATATACAGCTTGACAGCATGGTTCAATGTGGATGTGCACTGCTCACAATTGTGAGCAGCATGAAGTGGTATCAGATGTGGCTGGTGTGTCTCTTTTTGCTCACCTTCTCTTTTGTGTTTTTTTTGCTGACATGGCAGTGGCAGATCCACCTCCCATCACTGATGGCATTTGCAAACTGGTCAACATTAGGCATGCTGCTGGGGCATGTGTTGACTTCTTACCACTGGTGTGATGCACTTGCTTAGGCACTTCATATCAGACACATTTTCCTTTTGTTTGTTTGTCTTTTCTTTATCTTACTTACTATAAGCATAGCATTAACTACAGCTTTGAGCTTAGCTCCCACTTATAGTAAGGACTCTATCTCTTATCCTTTATAGTACTACAGTATTTACATACTGAGCTGACTATCACTATTCAATTAGCAAGGACTCATCCCTCCCACCTTTGTTTATCTTTGTTTATCTCATGTTCATTTTGTGCTTGTGGCTACATCACCAGTAGTTGTTATGAGGCACTTGCTTAGGCACCTTGTAACAGTTTTCTTTTCATTTTTTCTTTTCTTACTTACTAGTAAAGTGTAGCACTATGTACTACAGCTGTGAGCTTAGCTCCAAGTACTATAAAGTACCTTATCTTTCTTCATCTTTCTTTATCTTTCTTTATTTATTTACATTTACTTGCTAGGGACTATTACTATACAATTAGCAAGGACTTCTCCTTTTTTGTCTTTATTTACCTTTGTTTATTTCTTGCTTCACTTGCACTAGTGGCTGTATTTTACTTAGTTCACATGGACACATCTAGTCACATGATCTTGTTGATTGCTGTGCAATCATTGTTGATCTGTGAACCTTATTTCACTTGTACTATCTTTAGTATAAGTAGTGGCAAGACTGGTGGTCTTAAACCCCAGTCTTGTCAACTTTGCAATCTAGGGATCTCTCCTTGAACTAAGCTGAAGAAACCTTATCATCATGAATTTACATAGTGTTGATTCATGACCACTACTATACTTCTCTGGACATGTCACTTACATAATGAGTGCACATCTTATCTTATCTGATTTCATTCACCACCAGTCACTTGCTGTACTGGTGAGTCTCTTCACATAGAAATATTTACATCATCTCACTATTCTTTATGGTTAGAGTGCCTCTTCAATTCTGTCTTGCTCCTACTATATCTTCTCCACTCTGTCATCATTTCTCCTCAGCACTCCTGCAACATGTTGATGTGCAGATGTTCAGTGCAATGGTCACCTGAGACCTGTTAACTCTATGTGTACCACCACACTTTTGTTCGGCTTTCTCCCTTCCTATACACACAATACTTACAGATGCTACACACATATGCAAACCTTCTCCTTGGACTACCTACAACTCCAAACACACTCACACCCCACTCCTCACTCTGGGATGATGTGCGTCCCCCTACATATGGTAGCTGTTGTACTTCTCATTCACACTCTGCCCCAACTCTACCTTACTTTCACCATATAAGATGGGACCCCTATGCTGTGAGCGCAGGCTTGGGCAGGCTATAAAGACTATTGTGATTGCTATGATGTTTAGCAGCATGGGAAGACTGAATATGGTGTCTGCAGTGGTAAGAAGAGTATGGGCACAGTATGTGCCATACGCAGTAGAGAGAGAGCTGCAGGAATGTGGTAAGGAACAGCATGATGGGGATAAGGTAGGGTTATACTCACTCAGACATAAAGGTCAGACATCTGAGGAGTTTGTAACGTAGGGTGCCTATCTTATATAGTAGGTTTGTAGTAGAGTTGGGGCGGAGTGTATAAGTGGAGAACAACAACTGCTATAAGGAGGGATGTGTGTCGTCCAGAAATATGTGTGGAGTGGGTGGTGCTCGGACTTGTAAGAAGTCTGAGGAGTGGGAAGAAGGTGTGGTTTGTGCATGGTTTGTAAGTAGTATGTGTGCAGGATCGTGGAGGAGCCAAAGGGATGTATATGTGTGCTGATATTCAACATATGCTACATTCTCCTCAGATGTCTCACTTGTAGTCTGAGTGAGTATTCCTCTTACATATCTACAACCCACTCTTATCTCTCCACCCTGCAGCACACCTGAACCATGTTGCATTGCTCTGCCACACTTGCAACATATCACCTACCTTACTGCAGGTCTGTTACCATTCTCTTTAGATGTCTCACTTGTAGTCTGATGCACTTGAACCACATTGCATTGCTCTGCCATGCTTGCAACATATCACCTACCTTACTGCAGATATGTGTCTGCCTCTGACTCTTTGGCTCCTAGCTACCTTGTACATCTTCATTATGTCATTTATAGTCATTGCTGTTATCTTCCATAGCCTGCATGTTCAAGACTAAGGCACCCCATTCAAGGAGGCAAGAGGGAGAGGGTGTGAACATACAGGGCACAAGCCCAGAAAGAGAGAGACATTACAACACTGGCATTGTGCAGAAGTAGAGTAGTGAGTGTGTATGCAAGCACAGTGAGGGAGAAGATGTAAGTAATTGACTGAAGATCGGTGTCCCTAATCATGTACCTATATACATAAAGATGCAGCACACAGACCATGCTGATGTAATAAAGTGTGGGGTGTGTTATGAGGCACTTGCTTTGGCACCTCATAATGCATTTCTTTTTTTTTCTTTTTCTATTTTCTTACTTACTATAAGTGTAGTATTAACTACAGTTGTTGAGCTTAGCTCCAAGTACTATAAAGCTCTCTTTCCTCTTTATTTATTCACATTTACTGCTAAGGACTATCACTATATGATCAGCAAGGACTCATCTTATTTTGTCTTTATTTGTCTTTATTTATCTCTTGTTCATTTCACACTTGTGGCTACATTTACATTAGCTTACTATGGACATGACTTGGTCACATGATCTTGTTGATTGGTGAACCTTATTCACTGTTACTATTCTTAAAAACTCCAGTTTTGTATAAGTAGTTGATGGCAGTCTTAAACCCCAGTCTTGTCAGCTTTGCAATCTAGGGATTCTCCTATACTGTGCTTGACCTAAGCTCACCACAATCTCACTTTACTCATTAAGAACTAAGTCTAAGATCTCTAAGTCACCCTAAGTGTTGCTAAAACATCTTAAACTTGTCACTCTGGATCCTTGTTTAGTCATTGGTGGTATCATCCTCATCACTATCTCATTGATCCCACTCTCCATTGCTATCAGGATTGGCTACTACACTATTCAAGCATGTACCCACCACCTTGTTGCCAGGGGTACTGTTATTGCAAACCTTCCCTAAGACCATCCAATAGGCTGCTCTTAGCAGGATGTGGGTGCTAGAGTGAAGAGCAAAATGCATGTCAACACAATACTGCTGAGGTATGGTCTCTTTTATGCACTAGTACTAGCCTCTCATCTACCTCTCACAAATACCTCATCTATAGTGCTCCTCACTCTCATCTTCTGTGTACACATCTGTACACTTTGTATTTTCTACTCAGATGTGTCTACCATGGACAACAGTCCTATGGTCTTTACTTATTCTCACTTTGCCATTGGCATCAATGCCTATCTTTCAACACATCAAAGGACTCAGCTTCTCATATGTTATGTCAACAGAACTATAAGTACATTCAAGTTTGTGCCTATTGTGTTGGTCTTTTCATTACATTATGATGCTGATCACACTGTTTACTTATTAAGTATACTTATCTCCATCTCATCTTATTGGTATTTCTTTTTTCTTGATAGTTTGAGCTCCTCTTAAGCTCTATCTTGCTCTTACTATATCTTCTCTACCTTGTCTTTGGCTCACCTCAGCACTTCTGCTCTCTGAGCTCTCTTCTGATGTACCTGCTCTATGCAGCTCTCTCTTTCCTCTGTGTGCCCTCTACCATCTGGTACACTTCTTCTATTCTCTTACAGATGTGGCAGTTTTGCCCTCTCCTCTTGTTCTGATGGGTTTTAGCCCCTCTCAATCTCAATCTGTTTTGGGCTTGATGCCTACTTTTATGTCATGGTCTCCTCTCTGCTTGCTGCCTTGCCCAGAAATCAACATATTGTACATCTACTTCTATTTGCTAAGAGTGGCCTATTGGACAGTCTTAGGGATTTGGTAATGAAGCACTCCTGGTAATGAGGTGATTGACATAGTTGATATAGATGTTCCTGATGATGATGAAGAGAGGGATCAATGAGATGGTGATAAGTATTATAGCTCTGATAACTATACAAGGATCCAGGATGATGAGTATAGGATGTCTTAGCAACACTTAGTGACTCAGAGATCTTAGACTTAGTTCTTAGAGTTATTAAGTGAGTTTGAAGGCAGACTTAGATCAAGCACAGTATAGGAGAATCCCTAGATTGCAAAGTTGACAAGACTGGGGTTTAAGACCACCAGTCTTGCCACTACTTATACTAAAGATAGTACAAGTGAAATAAGGTTCACAGATCAACAATGATTGTGCAGCAATCAATGAGATCATGTGACTAAAGACATGTCTAAGTAAACTAAGTACATAGCCACAAGTGCAATATGAATGAGAACTAAATGAAGACAAATATAGGTGAGATGTGATGAGTCCTTGCTAATTGCATAGTGATAGTCCTTAGCAAGTAAATGTTGTAATAAGTAAAGAAAGAAAAAGGAAAAGAGATAAGTTACTTTATAGTACTTTGGAGTAAAACTCACAGCTCAGTATGTAAGTACTGTAGTACTGTAATGGTGAAAAGATAGAGTCCTTACTATAGATTATGCACTAATTAAACTAGAATCTATAGTAAGTAAGATAGAGAAAAGGAGAAAAGAAAATAAGTCTGTTATGAGGTGCCAAAGCAAGTGCCTTGTAACACTATTTATATCATTATTCCCTGTTGCAATATATATATGCAACTGCAGCCATGCCTTATTGGTGAATGTTACAATACAACATATATTTACTCTATCTTGACATTTTGCAAAAATCTTGGTGAGTTCTGTTGATACAATGTTTTTAAATGATAATATGTTGTGCAGAATGTTTGTGTTATGATTTTTCTGTGTGTTTTTCTATGAGTTCTGAATGCTGCAGCATCTATTGGAGATAGCAATGGGTTGTGCCTGCAAGTGCAAACAGCATACTTATGAGTGCATGAAAGTGTGGACAGTGTGCTTACAAGTGCACACAAGTGTGGACAGCATCTATATTATTAGGGCAGGTCAGTTTGTAAGCAGTCCCATATTAGGGAAAAACTGAATGTAACGAGGCCAACATGTGGTTTTTTTGTGTTTGAAGTGCTGCTACTAAGACTGTCCTCCCCTGGTGTGGTGTGCCATGCATGGCAATGCAGCATGTATGTGGGAATGTGGCATGCACACGGCAGTGTGGCTCAACATGCCAGCACACATGTCCTGGCTTTTACAACCACTCACACTGCTGCTCACTGCCCCCATGCTGCATGTACTGGCTGCTCACCACTGCCATTAAATGCATGCATCTATGGGCTGCTCATTATACCTGAGCTTCTACCCTCCACACTGCATGCATTTGGCTGCTCACCACTGCCATGTGCTGCAGTGCTGGCTGCTCAACATTGTCATCTATCCAGCATGTGTTGGCTACTCACCACCACCACCATGTGCTGCATAGACTGGCTGCATATATCTTTTTATCATAACAAAAAAGCAAATTGCACACTGGAGCTGACCCCAACAGACTATATGACCCTGCAGCCACACACACTCCCTGCCATGCAGTCACTGTACTGGTGCCTGCATCCACTGAAGACAATGCAGGCAACAGGTACATCCCTTCCCCTACCACCCACACCACCACTGTGTTGTTATTAAAGGTTCTTCACCAACTCTCTTCTTATTTTCTTATCTTGAGATTTCCATACTTTGTGTTACATCTTATCATATCTTTCTTTGTCCTGATGTGTTTAGGTTCTAACTCTGCACATACATAGTACACACTCTTATAGTTCATACTCCACATTTATGTGTACTATAAAAGAGTTCCTGGGTGGCACAACTGCTTTCTTCAGTTGCTCATCTCAGACTCTAGGTACTGTAACATCATTTATACTTTATTTACTTAGTTGCTCATCTCAGACTCTGGTCCCCCACTTAGTGTGGTGTTTGTAGTGCTCCTCTATTAATCACAAGTCACATTATCTCAAAGTTTAACACACTGTACAAATGGTGTGTGACTCTCTGAGGTTGAGCAGCTGCACAGTGAGTGCTGCATGTACCATGCATGCTGCCTCAGGCATGTCATATGACAGTGGGCATGGCACAGTACTGCACATCTGCCATGGCATGCTTGGGATGCAGCATCACAGCAATGTTGGCAGTGGTGGCAGTGATAAGGCAGCCATCTTACTTGCCCATGCCTACCCACAGCATGGTGGTGGTAACCACCTCCACAGCTGTGAGTGACAGTGTGGGGTTGAATACATGGCACCACAGAGCCTTGGACATGAGGCTGTGCAGGTGCAGCACATGCATGAGGCATGGTTCATGCTAGAGGTGCTGGCAACCACACAGTGCACAAACTGGTGAGTCTGGCCACACATGAGACCAAATCAACTCACATGTATTTTATTTTATTTTATTTGTTACATATCTGCATTTGGGTTACAGGGATAGCAGCAACTTGGATGGATCACATGTGGGCTCACCAGTGTCAATCAGAACCACCTGCATCACTGCTGTGTCAACAGTGTGTGGCCTCCTACCTGGGTGGTAGGACACCATGTGCAGGTGGTAGGGACTGTGCGCAGGGTAGGACACCATGTGGGTGGGTGGTAGGAGACTGTGCACAGGTGGGGTAGGATGCCATGCACAGGCAATATGGGTCTCCTACCACCCACACACAGTCCCATACCACCCACATGAGGTGTCCTACCCCACCTGTGCATAGCCCTTTACTGCCTGTGCCATCACAGTATGAACAGTGCCACCACTGCTGCACTGTGTGCCACATTTTTCCTTTCTTTCATTCATCCTCAACTCATATAGGAACCCTCAACTTCCCTACAACAGAACTATCAATTATATTCAACTTTCTGTCTATTGTTTATCTACTTCTGCTTATCTATCATTGTTTCCTTTTATTCTGTGTTGCTACATATATCTTCAACTGTGATCATGTCTTATTAGTTGATATTTCAATCCAGCAGGTGTTTACTGTATCTTCACATTTTGCAAATCTCTTGGTAAGTTCTGTTCAGACCATCTTTTCAAACAATAACATGTTGGGCAAAATGTTCAGACAAAGACATGGATGAGTAGTGATGATTGTCACTACAATCCACCTGCAATGATATCATTTTATTGGTTTTCCAGTCTACAATAGTGACCATACAATTGATATTTCTATTTTGCTTTGTGTTTTTGCAGTTTTAAGAGGTGTTTTTTTCTGTCCTATCTATTTGTAACCTACAATACTACTGCATGCCATCATTACTATGGGTATGGGTTTTCATGGCTGATAGCCAGTGATGATCAATAGGGATGGGGACAGTATTAGGACATTCACAAGGTCTGTTGCAACTTATGTATAATCACACATAAATATTTGATTCTGTCTTATTTAATCAATTATGCAATACAACAGGTCTATACATTACAGTTGGAGAGATAATTGGAATTGGTCTGTGAGTTGGGGTTGGTCTGTAGATAGGTAGTGTATTATTTTCTGTTGCAACAACTGATGTATACTTTCACAGATGATGTCCCATTATTCCATGTTGCAATGCAATGGGTTTTACACTGGGGATGGGGACAGGGACAGGGATAGGGCAGGGACATTGGTGAGGAATGTTGCAACTCATTTAACTATGTCTGCTTTACTTAATGTTGCAAAGGTCTTTACTTTATAGCTGGAGAGCCAATTACAATTAATCTGTGGGTTGGCATTGGTATGTAAATTGGACTTGGTCTGTAGACAGATGGAGTAATGTGTCCTTTCATTTTCTGTTGCAACAACTTATGTATACTTTCACAGATGATGCCTTATGACTTGATGTTGCAATGCAACAGGTTTTTACACTAGTCTATATTATTAGGGAAGGACGGTTGTAAGTTAAAAATCCCATGTGGTTCACATAACAGTGCTACAATCTGTGCATGGCATCATGGCACATGGGTGGCACACCACACGCACTGTGCCAGTGCACACGTCTGGCTTTTTGCACTGCTGCTCACTGCCCCCATGCTGCATGTACTGGCTGCTTATCTTTTGTATTATAAGAGAAAACAGATTGCATGTAGAAGCTGACTGATTTACTATCCCCACAGACTATCTGGCCCTGCAGCCACACACCCTCCCTCCCATGCAGTTGCTGTACTGGTGCCTGTGTCAACTGAAGATGACACAGGACATTGGTATGTCCATTCTTCTGTGCCCATCTGCATGCCCACATCGCTGCTGTGTCAGCAGTGCATGGCCCCCTACCTGCCCATGCAGCTGCCATCAGATCAGCATGCCACAGCCTAGTACCACACCCCCACCACAGTACACCTGACAGGCACTGTGCAGCCAAGGCACCAGCTGGCAGTTGCACAGTGCATGAGTCCACACAGGCCTGCACCATGCATGTTGTGGCAGCAGTGGTGATGGCAGCATCATGGGGCAGCTCAAACCATGGCACATAGAGCAATTGGTGAGTACTCTCTCACCCTTGCTTACCCACCTGCACCTGCATATGCACCCATGCTGCCACTGTACCAGCACAGCACAGCAGCTTACTTGCTGCCCATGTCACTCAAGATGATGTGGGCAATTGGTATGTTTATCCTCCTATTCCCACCTGTGCACCCACATTGCCACTGTCTCAACAGCACATGCCCCCCTACTCACCCATGTGGCCACTGTAGGAACAGCATGTGGCCAACTCTTCCACCACCTCAAACTCCAATCACACACTCTCACCATACACGTGTGCACTTGGGCACTTCACCATGTGCTCCATGCCACTGCATCATGTGTTACACATCCATGGCAAGACTGCAAGACAGCAGCAACTCAGACGAGTCACATGCAGGCACACCTCACACTGCACATGGCATGGAGGGTTGCACTGTTTGACCTTAACAGTAACATCAGGTTGTTATCAACTGCTACATGATATTAACTCTGATTCTGCCCTAGCATTAGTCCCATCAATTGCATGCAGGGTATGGTCTCTAGTACCAATGAGGTACTAACCATGACTGACAACTTATTCTTATTCAGTGAAGTTTTTTTATGACCCTACTGCAGCATGTTCTGGCCCTGCAACTGTCAATAGCAAACTGAGCTTCAGGTCCATTGATCAGTATGCCCATCCCTTATTCAGTTGTCAGTGCAGGATCATGAGTGACATGAACTTGCTGTGTCAACAGTACATGAGCCCCTACCTTTCCCCTGTACAGCTGCTGTACCAGGACCCTGTGCCCACATGCATGCCTGCACCACTGCCATACCAGCACAGTGTGGCAGCTTGCTGACTTGCTGCATGCATCCACTCAACATGATGTGGGAGACTGGTACATCCCTCCTCTTATTCCCACCTGTGCTCCCATGTTGCAGCTGTGTCAACAGTGTGCAACCCCCTACCTGCCTGTGGGGCCACTGTTTGAACACCATGTGGCCACTACCACCCTGCCCAGACTACCATTTTACTAACAGTGGGTGGCCACCACCTGGCCACCTACACCACCACTGTACCAGGACACTGTGCCCACCTGTGCACCTGTGCTGCCACTGTACCAGCACAGTGCAGCAGTTTCCTGGCTCGCCACCTGTGTCCACTCAAGATGACATGAGCAATCAGTATGTTCTGCCCTCCTTCCCTCTTCTTCTCTCCCTCTCCCTCTCACACTCTCCATCCCTCTTGCCCCCCTCCCCCTCCTTTTTGCACACTCCCCCACCTCCTTCCCATGTTGCTTCACACTCATGTTGCCACTGTCAACAGCACATGGACATCTACCTGCCCACACTGCTGCTGTATGAACAGTGTGGCCACCACCTTGCACATGCTGCCACTATGTGGGCAGACACACTCAACACACTGCTCAAGGTGCTGCCCTCAGGAAGACATTTGGGTATGTACTTTTTTTTCTCACTCCTTTCTGCTTACTGACACCTGTGTGCCCATGTCACTGCTGTATCAACAGTGCATGGCCCCCTACCTGCCCCCTGCACTGCAGCCATATGAACAGCACATGGCCCCCTACCTGCTTGCACTGCTGTACAAAGAGTGTGGCCACCACTCCTCACCCATACCACTACTTTGTGGACCTCTGCACATTCCTCCTGTGCATGCACTGGCAGATGAACATCATGCCCTCTTTATCTTTTCTTCATTCATCCTCAACTCACATAGAAACCCTCAACTTCTTTATAACATCACAGGTATATGTTCTGTCAACAGAACTATCAATTACCAACTTTGTGCATATTGTGCATACACTTCTATTTACATCTATCATTCTTTCCTTTTATTCTCTGTTGCTATATGTATCTACAACTGTAATCATGTCTTATTAGTTGATACTTCAATCCAACAGGTGTTTACTCTATCTATTTTCCAAACCTCTTGGTCAGTTCTGTTGATACTATCTTTTTAAACAATAACATGTCTGGAAGAATGTTTAGGCTATGTTTTTCTGTATTGTATCCATGAGTATCATTGTGCCTGCAAGTAGGCTGGGTACTTTGGCTATACAATCATGTTGGTCCTTCTTTTATTTTTATGCATCTATGCTTAAATGCTTTGGCAATGTTGATTACTATATTTTCTCTTTTACTTTCTCATAATCATCTCTTTCACAGGTGCTATGTTCCTTGGATGATGATGGACAAGGACATGGATGAGTAGTGATCATTGTCAGTACAATACACCTGCACAGGCTTTGCCAATGGGTATGCCTGGGTATGGGTATGGGTCTATTGGTTTTCCAGTCCACAATAGTAACCATGCAGTTGGTGTTTCTGTTTTGTTTTGTCTTTTCACAGTCTAAGGGATGTTTCCTTTTGCCCTTTGATCTATTTGTAATCTACAATACTCCCACATGCCATCATTGCTATGGGTATGGGTTTTCATGGATGATTGCCAGTGATGATCACTAGGGATGGGGACAGGGACAGGGCAGGGACAGGGATAGGACAGGGACATTGGTGAGGAATGTTGCAACTCATTTAACCATGTCTGCTTTAGTTAATGTTGCAATGCAATTGGATAGGTCTTTACTTTATAGCTGGAGAGGCAATTGGAATCAATCTGTAGATTGGAATTGGTCTGTAAATTGGACTTGGTCTGTAGATAGATAGAGTACTATTTTCTGTTGCAACAACTTATGTATACTTTCAGAGATGATGTCTTATGACTTGATGTTGCAATTCAACAGGTTTTTACACTAGGGATGGGGAGATAGGACAAGGATATTGGTGAGGAATGTTGCAACTCATTTAACTATGTCTGCTTTAGTTAACATTGCAATGCAATAGGATAGGTCTCTGCTCCATAGCTGGAGAGGCAATTGGACCTGGTCTGTAGATAGATAGAGTACTATTTCCTTTTACATTCTGTTGCAAAAACCAATGTATACTTTCACAGATGATGCTTTATAACTCAATGTTGCAACACAACAGGTTTTTACACTAGTCTATATTATTAGGGGAGCTCAGTTTGTAAGCAGTGCCATATTAGGGAAAAACCGAGTGTAATGAAACTGACATGTGGTTTTTTTTGTGTTTGAAGCACCACTACTAAGACTGTCCTCCCCTGGTGTGGCATGCTGTGCACAGCAGCACAGCACATGTTCAGCAATGCAGCATGTGCATGGCAGTTGTGCCAGTGCACACATCTGGCTTTTTTACAACCACTTGCGCTGCTTCTCACTGCCCCCATGCTGCATGTACTGGCTGCTCACCACTGCCATTTACTGCATGCATCTATGGGCTGCTCATTATACCTGAGCTTCTACCCCCACACTACATGCATTTGGCTGCTCATCATACCTGACTATGCTGCATGTGTTGGCTACTCACCACCACCATGTGCTGCATAGAATGGCTGCATATCTTTTCTATTGTAAGAAAAAACAAATTACATGCAGGAGTTGACTGAATATGCTATCCCCACAGAGCCTCTCTCCCATGCTGCCACTGTACCAGCACAGTGTGGCAGCTTTCTGGTTCACTGCCCATGAGGACATGGGCAATTGGTATGTCCCTCCTTTTGTGCCCACCCATGTGCCCACACTGCTGCTGCAACAAGCATGCGGTCCCCTACCTGCCCATGTGGCTGCCATCTGAACAGCACACTGCATGTGACCCAATACCACACCCCCACCATGGCATGCCTGACAGGCACTGTGTGGCCAAGGTACTGACTGGCAACTGCACAGTGCACCAGGCCATGTGGGCCTGCAGTGCCCCTGGCTGCACATGTCATGGTGGCAGCAGCAGCAGTGGTGGTGTTGTGGGGCAACTCAAACCACAACACATCAAAGCTGGCATGCATGGGAAATGCAGGTAACACCCTGTGCACCACAATGGTGGACATGCTTGGCACACTGCTCAAGGTGCTGCCCTCAGGGAGGCATTTGGGTGCATGCTTTCTTCTCACACTCCTTTCTGCTTACTGACACCTACAGCAGCTGGAGGGGCAGGCATCAAAGGGCTTGAAGTGGAGCCTGACATGGTCAGGGACAAGGTGATGAGTGCACTGCATGAGAAGCAGTGGGGGATAATTGATGTGCTGGACTTGAGCTGGTGAGTCTGGCCACACCCAAGGCCAAAACCACTCATGCACAACCCATCTGTGCACAAACAGGTATGCACAAACAGGTACACAATCAATGACGTGTTGGGGGACTGGGTGGCAGTGGAGATGAAGGTGCAGAACTGCACTGGGGAGAAGGGCTGTGAGGTCAAGCAACCTCAAGGTGAGCACCAAATGCACCATGCATGTGCTGCCTTGGGTGTGTCATATGACAGCAGGTCTGGCACCTTTGTTGCAGTCACTCAGGCATGACACCACAGAGTGCTCTGTCCTGAGTGACAGCTTGCACAGGGGATTGGCATCTGCATGCAAGGAGAACATGGGTGACACACATGGCTTCAATGTTGTGCAGCACAATCCACTATAGCAGGGGTAAGTGCTAAGAGCGGCCTAATGGACGGTCTTAGGGAAGGTCTAATATGTTACTCCTGGTAACCAAGGTTTGGACGTTGGCTTGATGAACGTAATAGAGGTTCCGAATGACAATGAAGAGTGGGATTAACGATATGGTCATGAGGATGATTCCGCTGATAACGATATGAGGATCCAGTTTGACTTAGTGTAAGATGTCTTAGTAGTTTGTCGAATTCTTAGACTTAGTGAAGAAAGAGTGAAGCGAGTGGTTAACGAGCTTAAATCAAGCGCAGTATAAGGAGATTCCCTAGATTGCGAAGTTGACAAGACTGGGGTTTAAGACCGCCAGTTTGTCAACTATTTATACAAGACTAGCGATCTAACTATAGTACAGTTACGCAGTAAAGCGCAGTAAGTAAACTGTAAAGCGCAGTAAGGTGCAGTAAGTAAACTGTAAAGCGCAGTAAGGCGCAGTAAGTAACTGTTCATGTGATGTAAGTGGCTCAGCCACAAACGCGAAGTGAACTTTGAGAAAAACAAAGGTAAATAAGACCGAGAGCAGAGAGTCCTTGCTAATTGTATAGTAATAGTCCTTAGCAAGTAAATGTTATAATAAATAGAGAAAGATAAAAAGGAAAATGATAAGTCTAATATAGTACTTGGAGCTATGCTCACACTTAAGTATGTAAATACTTAAGTACTATAAAAGATAAAGAAAATGATAAGTCCTTACTAAGTAAAGTGGAGCTAAGCTCACACTTGTAGTAATAATACTACACTTTACTAGTAAGTAAGAAAAGAAAAAGAAAAAGAGAGAAAAAAAGAAACCGTTACGAGGTGCCAAAGCAAGTGCCTCGTAACAGTAAGTAGAGCAGGCTCAGCACAGCACACAGCAGCCCACATACAAGGCTCATGATGCACTTTTTGTGCTCCATGGTTGCAAGGGTGGTGGTGTTGGCAGAGGTGAGCTTCTCACCTGCAGCCCTGCATGCTGCCCAGTACTGCACATCTGCTGTGGTGTGCTTGAGATGCAGCATCATGGCAATGTTGATGGTGGTACGTCTTCCCTTTTTCATTTCATTTCATTTTTTGGCTACCTGTCTGTGGTGGGGTCACAGTGATGGCAGCAACTCAGACAGATCATGTGCAGACTCAATAGAACACATTTGGGTGTGTCCTTTTTTCTCACACTTCTTTCTGCTTACTGACATCTGTGCTCCCACATTGCCACTGTGTCAACAGCATGCAGGCCCCTTGCCTGCCCACATGTGTGCTGTGGCCCCTTACCCATCCATGCCACTACTGTATGTGTTTTTCTTTTTCTTTTTTTCTTTTTTGCTGCTGAGCACATGCTTCATGCCCACCCTATCTGTGCCCATGCCCACCTGCACTGCCACTGCACAAACAGTGCATGGCCATTATGATGCCACCTGGCCACCCATGTCTGACAGCACTGCTGCCAACAGTGCCAGCAGCAAGCTCCCCTTGCTCAACAAGGCCATGCAGGTGTGGCGCAAGCACACAAATTGTGGTGTGTGGTCAAGGTGCTGGCTGGTGTTACAAAGCACTTGCTTTGGCACCTTGTAATGTTTTTTCTTTTTCTTTTTCTTTCTTTTCTTATATTTTACTTACTATAAGTGTAGCATTAGCTACAGCAGTGAGCTTAGCTCCTACTTATAGTAAGGATTCATTTCCTTTTCTCTTCTTAGTATTTAAGTATTTACATACTTAAGTGTGAGCTTAGCTTCAAATACTATAAAGACTTATCTTTTCTTTTGTTATCTTTCTTTATTTATTATAACATTTACTTGCTAAGGACTACCACTATACAATTAGCAAGGACTCCTCCCATCTTGTCTTTATTTGTCTTTGTTTACCTCTTGATCATTTCACACTTGTGGCTGAGCCACATTACTTACACTATGAATGCAACTTACTGCACATTACTGCACAACTTTACTGTACTTAGAACTCTAGCTTAGTATAAAAGGTTGACAAGTTGGTGGTCTTAAACCCCAGTCCTGTCAACTTTGCAATCTATGGATTCTCCTATACCATGCTCAATCTAAGCTTGCTACAAACTCACTTCACTCTCTAAGAACTAAGTCTAAGATCTCTAAAAGTCACTCTAAGCATTGCTAAGACATCTTAAACCTGTCATTCTGGGCCCTTGTATAGTCATTGGTGGAATTATCCTCATCACTATCTCATTGATCCCATTCTTCATCATCATTAGGAATATCTATTATGCTTATCAAACACATATTCAATACCTTGTTACCAGGGGTATCACTACAGACCTTCCCTAAGATCATCCAATAGGCTGCTCTTAGCAGCTGGCAACCATGCAGCACATGAAGTCATGTGGGTCCATGCTACTCAGCTGCACATGTCATGGCAGCTCTGCTCACTGACACCCATGCATGCACACACACACAGCCCATCAATGTCCCCCCCAACATGTGCATGGGCATACACAAAGTGTATGTGCACATTGTGTGTGAGGCCTCAATGTCATGCTTGTGTTTGGAAAGCTGTGCTGTGTGCACTGGCAGATGTCTCAAGGACATGTTGACTGAGTTTTGCAACTGCTCCATTGAGCACTAGGTGAGTTGTGTCATGTCCTCTATGCCCAGAAAGCACTGACCTTGCCATGCCTCCTGCAGCAATATGTGAGCACTACCCTGAGGGTGAGCAGCTCATCCAGGACCTCACTGCCATGAGCCACATTGTGTTCAACAACAGTGTGTCTCCCCCCCACACATCCACGTTGCCACTGTCTCAACAGTGCATGGCCCTCTACTTGCCTGCCCACATGTGCACTGTGTTGCTGCCATACCAGCATAGCACAGCCACTTGCTGGCTCACCACCCACATCCACTCAACATGATGTGGGCAATTGGTATGTCCCTGTCAGGATGCATTATTTTTCTCTTCTTTTTATGATTTTCTTTTATCTTATCACTCAAGATCTATGTTACATCCTATCTTATCCAATTAGATCTTTCACAATAATCTATGACTCATTCATCATTCATCATCAGGCTGCTTACTTGTTAATTATGACACATATTCCCACAGACACTTGCAAATGTTCTCACACTGACTGTGCAATGCTGCACATTACTTACTGATCATTCTCACGCATGCTGTGCATGACATCATGCCATCCTCATTACTATACTTCAAATGCCTGCCCTACAGTGACAGACATGGTCTGTGCGCACAGGCATTTACTATATATACTGTACTCCATCTTGTACTTGTTCCTTAGCTTAGTACTTCTGGGATATCCACTTCATAGCGAGTTAGTCCTTGAATATACTATCATCCCTTCTCCCTCTCCTCTTCACTGAGTCTACTGTGTGACCTTGCCAGTAGCATCAGCCTCACAGTCCCTGCTTCTATACCCACCTGCATGCCCATGTCCCCACTGTCAACAGTGGCCCTACCTGCCCATGCTGCCACCATATGAACAGCATGGCCACCACTTTGCCCATGTTGCCACTGTGCAGTGTGCCACACATTCCTCCTGCACACATGCTTGCAGATGAACATTGTGCCCTCTTTTTCTTTTCTTTCATTCATCCTCAATTCACATACACTGCCTCAGCTTCCCTACAACAGAACTATCAATTATATTCAGCTTTGTGCCTATTGTTCATCCACTTCTGCTTACATCTATCATTCTTTCCTTTTATTCTCTGTTGCAATATATATATAACTGTAGTCATGTCTTATTAGTTGATGTTGCAATACAACAAGTATTTGTTCTATCTTGACATTTTGCAAACCTCTTGGTGGGTTCTCTTCATACATTCTTTTTAAACAATAACATGTTGGGCAGAATCCTCAGGCTATATTTTTTCTGTGTTGAATCATGCTTCTGTATCCATGAGTATTGTTGTGCCTGCAAGTAGGCTGGGTACTTTAGCTGTACAATCATGTTGGTCTTCTATTATTATGCATCAACACTCAAATGCTTTGGCAATGTTGATTACCATATTTTCTCTTTTATTTTCTGACAATTATCTCTTTCACAGGTGCAGAGTTCCTGTGTTGATAGACAGGGACATGTATGAGTAGTGATCATTGTCAGTACAATGTACCTACAAAGGCTTTGCCAATGGGTATGCCTGGGTATGGGTATGGGTATGGGTCTATTGGTTTTCCAGTCTACAATAGTAACCATACAGCTGATATTTCTGTTTTGCTTTGTGCTTTCACAGTTTAAGAGGTGTTTTTTTCTGTCCATCTATTTGTAAGCTACAATACTACTGCATGCCATCATTGCTATGGGTATGTGTTTTCATGGCTGATAGCCAGTGATGATCAATAGGGATGGGGACAGGAATGGGACATTGGTGAGGAATGTTGCAATGCAATAGGTCTTTACTTTATAGCTGGAGGCAATTGGAATTGGTCTGTAGGTAGATAAGGTAATGTGCCTGTTAGTTGAAGTTGGTCTGTAAATTGGACTTGGTCTGTGGATAGATAGAGTACTATTTTCTGTTACAACAACTGATGTATACTTTCACAGATGATGCCTTATAACTCAATGTTGCAATGAAACAGGTTTTTACACTAGTTCATACAGTGCAAATGGCACACACATGTGTATGCACCCAAGTGGAAGGATGCATGCACAGACTCTCAGATTTTTGGCTATGCAATACACTTTGGCAGTGCCAGCAGGTCTACAATTTCAGTTTATGCACACATGCCTGAATGCCTTGCTTGCTAAGAGTGGCCTATTGGATGGTCTTAGGGAAGGTCTGATACAATAATACCCCTGGTAACAAGGTAGCTGATATGTGCTTGATAAATGTAGTAACTGTTCCTGATGACAATGAAGAGAGGGATCAATGAGGTAGTGATGAGGATGATACTGCTGATGATTAAATGAGGATCCAGAGTGACAAGTTTAGAATGTCTTAGCAATGCTTAGGGTGACTTAGAGATTTTAGACTTAGTTCTTAGGGGAAAGTGAGTTGTAATGAGCTTAGGTCAAGCACAGTATAGGAGAATCCCTAGATTGCAAAGTTGACAAGACTGGGGTTTAAGACCACCAGGCTTTCAACTATTTATATACAAACAGGAGTCCTAAGAATAGGAAATGTAAATAAGGTTCACTGATCAATGATGATTGTGTAGCAATCAATGGGATCATGTGACCAAGTTGCATCCATAGTAAGCTAAAGTAAATGTAGCCACAAGCACAAAATGAATGAGAGATAAACAAAGGCAAATGAAGACAAAATAAGATGAGTCCATAGCAAGTAAATGTGAATAAATAAAGGAAGATAGAGAAGAAGGGAATATGCTTTATAGTTCTTTGAGCTAAGCTCACACTCTAGTATGTAAATACTAAAGTACTGTAAAGGAAGAGAAAATAGAGTCCTTACTATAAGTAGGAGCTAAGCTCAACAACTGTAGTTAATACTACACTTGTAGTAAGTAAGATAAAGAAAAAGAAAAAAGAAAAAAACAGGTCTGTTACAAGGTGCCTAAGCAAGTGCCTTGTAACATTGCTAGCATTAATTACTATGTGATGTCTCTTTTCTCTTTTACTTTCTTATCACTATCATGTATTCACATTGTGCCATTATCCCCTCTTTGGCACACCTCTCACTTTTACTATACAAGTCTCTCATATGATATCAGACACCTTGGCTTCAGCCATGCTCTGATACTATGCAGTGTATCACTGTCTTGGCCACATGAAAGGAGCCTAGGGTATTCCCCATTCTTGCACCTCATCACTCAATACCTGTCCTGTATGCAGATTGACAATTATCTTACTCCATTTTCATCCTCTCCTTCATGCTTGATGACTGGAGCCCATTGTGTGAAACACAGGCCATTTGCAGAGAAGGGAATGCTTTAAGTTCTTCTTGTACAGTGTGCAACTAACTATCAAGTAGGTGTGGCTTAGAGTGTATGAGTACACAGTGGTCAACAATTGTTAAAGGAAACCAGGTATTAATAAGCAGGAAATGTCAACACCCCCCCTATTGTGGACACACCTCAATGAGACTGAGCCATGAATGATGAGAAGAAAAGAGGGAAATAGTAATGGTTTGGTAAGTACATCAGTGGGTACAAGGGGGGAAAGAAGGTGCCAGAGAGTGATGGTGCCATCAGAAATGCACTGTTGAATGAAGTGATGACAAATGTTGATGTGCTTAGTACCATGAGAAGTAACAGGATTGTTAGTGATGTCAATGGAGCTCTTATTATCACCATAAAGTAAGAGGGGGTAGGTGAAGGAAGAACTAATCTTGGAGAGTAGGGACCACAACCACTTCCCCTGAGCAGCAGCTTGAGAAAGTGACATGTACTCTGCCTCAGTGGAAGATAGGGAGATAGTGTGCTGTTTCTGTGATGACCATGAAACAGCACCAATTGCTAGGAGGAAGACATACACTCCTATTGACTTCCTATTATCTCAATCAGCAGCCCAATTGGAGTCAGAATACCCAACTATTCCTGCATCAGACTGGCCATCATATTGTATGCAATAGTGGAGTGAACTCTTCAAGTAGTGCAGGATGTGCTTGCCTGCAAGGAGATGAGCCTAGAGGGGATTGGAGAGAAACTGGGAGAGTTTCATGACAGCAAAGGCAATGTCAGGACATGAGACAATTGCAGCATAAAGCAGAGAACCAGTCAGCTGCTGATATGAGGACTTCAGGGCAGGAGTCACAGTGTAGGAGATGGGAGCCTTTGTGAGGTCAATTGCGGGTGGTAAGGGGGTAGTGGCAGTGCCATGGTCCTCCATCTTGAACTACTCCAAGATGTCTTGGATGTAAGCTTCCTGATCAATGTTGAGGGTGTGCTTTACCCTGTCTCCAGTGATGTACAACCCTAGGTATGAGGAGATTTCTCCAAGATCTATCATGTCAAAGAGTGTTTTGAGCACTGCTTTGCAAGCATTTACTTCATCAAGGGACCTGCCAAGGACTGTGATGTCATCCACATAGAGGACAATGATGAGTGGCTGCAAGGAGGAGGTGGAGACATATATGCCAGAATCTGATATGGTACAGGTGATTGAGAGACCAAGGAGCACACCATGTATTTTGTGGTGCCACTTTCTCAAGGCCTGCCAGAGACCATAGATAGCTTTGTTCAAGCAGCATACCTTCCCTTCAAGACCTGGCAAATCAAACCCTTGTGGCTGCTCCATGTATATTTCATCATCTAGATCACCATTGAGGAAGGCAGTCTTGACATCCATGGAATGGATTTCCCAGTCTCCAAGTGCTGTGATAGCAAGAAGGGTGGACTCAAAGCATGTGATGGGGGAGAATGTTTCAGTGTAGTTGACACCATGGATTTGTATATACCATTTTACCACAAGACAAGCTTTGAAATGACCATCAGCTTTTCATTTGAATACCCACTTGTTCACTACCACATTGCAGTCAGGAGGAAGGTATACCAGGTCCCAGGTGTGCAGTTTTTGTGGGGACTGGAGTTCCTCAGCACATGCAGAGTGCCAGGAATATGTGCCAGGGTGATTCATGGCCTGTTTGAGGGTAAAGGGATCATGACAAGGCATGAGAAAGAATTATGGAGATGGAAGGCTGGCCTTGTGGCATGGTGAATATGTTGTTGTTGTTGTTGTTGTTGTTGTTGTTGTTGTTGTTGTTGTTGTTGTTGTTGTGGTGGTGGTGGTGGTGGGATCCCCCCTTGTTGTTATTAAAGGTTATTCACCAACTCTCTTCTTAATTCTCTATCTCAGGATTTCCAGACTTTGTGTTACATTTACTTATATCGTGCCTTGTCCTCATGCATTTGAGTTCTAACTCCACACATACATAGTACACATGGTTATAGTTCATACTCATACTATAAGAGAGTTCTGGGTGGCACAGCTTCTTTCTTTAGTTGCTCATCTCAGATTCTAGGTACTGTAACTTCACTCCTACTTTATTTACTTTAGTTGCTCATCTTGGACTCTAGTCCCCCACTTAGTGTGGTGTTTATAGTGCTCATCAATCAATCCACAAGTCACATTATATTGAACATTAACATCCCTTGCTGAGGATGTCAACAAATTTGTGCAGCCCATAGGTGCTATCACAATAATGGTCCAGTTGACAAGTGAGACACTGAGACTGTCAAATGACAGGTACATTGCTGAGTAGTGCAGCATGAGCCTGTTGTCACCTGGAGGCAAAGCATGAGGGCAAGTGCCAGTGCAGCTGGTCCATGGGGATGTCAGGTTCCCCTTGACAGACATGTTGGGTGCATGGGTGAGCAGGGGAAATGGAAGGGGGGGCCACAGCTGGAGGCATGACTGGAGTCCTGGCAACAGGAGAAGGGGGCAGCACACCCAGTTTCTCAGGGTCAACATGGGCAAGGGGTAGAGCCACAGGGGCAGAGGCATCAAGAGGTTCTGCTGGTGCAGGAGGAGGTGCATGTGGCCCATCAGGATCAATGCACTCAAGAGGTGGTATCATGGTTCTAAGAGTGGCCTATTGGACAGTCTCAGGGAAGGTTTGTGATAGCTATACATCTGGTAACAAGGTAGTTTGTGTGTGCAGGCTATGTGTGAGGCCAATGCTAATGTCAAAGCCAAACAACTGAAGAAAAGACTAAAACAAAGGATTGATCATACTTCAAAGCTAGCAGATATCCCAGATGTATAATCAGCAAAGTAAGACAAGAAATGACTAGAGACTACTGCACCTAGTGGATATCTAAGATGATCAGAACTGGGGATAAAATGCTAAGTGGGCTACTGTATATATAGTACTGGAATGAGTGCACAGACCATGCTATACACTATAGGGCCAGAGTATGAGAACAAAAAGGAATGAGGTCATATCTAACAATAGAAGGGATGTGTCAGTGCTGTATAATGAGGGCAGCAACTGTGAGAACAATAAGCAAGCACTCTGCAGTCAGGGTGGGAACAATAAAGAGGATTCTGCAGTAACAGTGAGAAAAATAGTCACAACTACTTCATAAGCAGGCCAATTGGAGATTGGGTGACTGGTGCATCATCAGCTGATAAAGATGAAAAAAAGGAGAGCATTACCATGAGAATTGCTTCAATAGATCAGGAGTGATTGTAAGATCTATAGCAATAGAAATATAAGAAAAATAGGAAAAATGAAGAGAAAAATAAGGGTAATAATAGTGGCCTGACAAATACCCCCTTCTTAATGTTAATGACAGGCCGTGTGTAGAGAACTAAAAGAGTTCTTATTTGTACATGTAATGTCTCTACAGTATATGTAGTACTGCACTGACTATGTGTGTATGAATGTATGTGAGTATGTGTGTGTGTATGTTCAGTATATGCAAAGGAGGAAAGAGGATGTTAGTCATTGTCAGTATAATGCAACATCAACACCCCCCCATGCTGGACACACACTCCACAAGACTGAGACCAGAGTTATGAGAAGAGAAGAGAGGAAGAGAAAGAGGTTTAGTAAGAACATCTGCATTGATCAAAGAAGAGGGAAGGTGATGCACAGCAAGGTTGTGAGAAGAAAGGCACTTGCAGATATAGTGATGATGGATATCAATGTGTTTGGTGCCATGAGTAATGATGGGGCTGGTAGCAATGTCAATAGAGCCCTTGTTATCACCAAAAATAAGTAGAGGAGAAGAGAAACCAAGACCAATCTCTGCCAGCAAGGATTGCAACCACATGGCTTGTGCAGCTGCCTGTGACAGCAACATGTACTCAGCTTTGGTTGATGAGAGTGAGACCATGTGCTGTTTGCATGATGACCAGGCAATTGCTCCACCTCCTAGGAGGAATACATACACTCCAACTGACTTCCTATCATCTCTGTCTGCCACCCAGTCAGAGTCAGAGTATCCAACAACTCCTGCTCCTTTATCTCCACCATACCATAGGCAGTAATGAAGAGATCCTTAGAGGTATGACAGGACATGCTTAGCCAAGGACAGATGATATGGTGATGGGTTGGTAAAGAACTGTGATAGTTTAATGACACTAAAGGAAATGTCTGGCTGGGAGACAATGGTGGCATATAGCAAGGAACCAATGAGCTGTTGGTATTCTGCATGAAGGGAAGCAGTTGCAAAGTATGCTTTGTCTGCAGTGATGAGATTGATCCCAGGTGGAAGAGGAGTAGTAGTGGGGTTACATTCATGGAGTTGGAAGCATTCTAGGAGATCACTGATGTAGGTGTTTGATCAATCTTGAGAATGTGATTGGATTGATCCTGCATGACATGGAGACCAAGGTATGACTTAACCTCTCCAAGGTCTGTCATCTGAAATAGCATTTTCAGAGTGGCCTTGCATTGTTCTACTTCTTTGAGTGATCCCCCAAGGATGATGATGTTGTTCACTATAGTACAATGATGAGAGGTTTGGAAGAGTTTGTTGAGATGTAGATGCCAGAGCCAGAGAACATACAGGTAAAGGAAAGGCCAAGGAGTGAGCCATGCATCTTATGGTGCCATCATTGTGATGCCTGTTTTAAACCATAGATAGCTTTGGTTAGGTGACAGACTTTCACTTCTGTTCCAGGCATGACAAAGCCTTTGGGTTGTTCCATGTAAATCTCCTCTTCTAAATCACCATTTAGGAAGGCAGCTTTGACATCCATGGAGTGTACTTCCCAGTCTTCCAGCACAGCAATAGCTAGCAGGGTTTGTAACAACCCAAAGCATGCAACTGGGGAGAATGTTTCTGTGTAGTCAATGCCATGAACCTGTGTATAACCTTTGGCTACTTGAAGCATCCATCTGCCTTTTGCTTGAAGACCCATTTGTTCCCTACTAGGTTGTGTCCTGGTGGTGGATCAACCAGTTCCCATGTGTGCAGGTCATGTAGTGAATGGAGTTCTTCTTCACATGCAGCTTTCCAGAGCTCAGCCTCTGGTGCAGCTAGGGCTTGTTTGAGTGTGAGTGGGTCACATGACACTGCATGGGAAAGGATGTAGGAAAGTGAGGGACCAGCCTGAGGTGTGGCAAAGACATTGTTGTTGCTTCCAGACCCCCCATTGCCAAGGATGTCCATGAACTTGTGTGGACCATATGCACTGTCATGGAAGTGTATGGGGTGATGGGCAAGGTGCTGAGACTGGTAAACAACAGGTACATCATCATGGATGAGGTCAGAATGGGCCTGCTGATGAGCAGGGGATGAGCATCCATGCCAGTGAGGAGCTGGGAGGGACAGCAGAGCATCAGCATGTGCAGTGCAACACATGCAAGGGCAGACTGGCACCTTGACAGGCATCAAAGCCCTGGGAGGAGTCACAGGCCCTGCCAGCAGCACAGGATTTATGAGGGGGACAGCTGCAGGCTGCTTGGTGATGGAGGGCAGGGTGCCAACCAGAGGAGCAGGACCAGGGACAGTGGGTGGAACAGCAGGAGCTGTGGCAGGGAGTGTCTGATTGACAGAAGGAGGGGCAACAGGCACTCCAGCAGCAGCAGGGAGCAGCACCAATGGGTGGTCAGGTGCATCATAGTCAGGGCCATCATCAGAGTTGCCATCTGAGTTGCCATCAGAGGGTGGCACAGGAGGTATAGGTGGCAGGAACAGGTTGAGCATGGTCAGGTCCTGCTGGGCTTCCAGTGCCAGAAAAATGTCTTCCTTGAAGATGGCATCATGACTGACAATAGCCCTCTGGGTGGTCCTGTCCAAAAAGACCCAGCCCTTTGTTCTGGACTTGTATCTGACAAAGAGGAGAGGCTGGGAGTGAACACTGAGTTTTGGACACTGGTGGTCAGGTATGTGCACCAAACCATGACACCTGAAAACCTGGAGGTGGGAGACATCAGGTGTGGTAGGACTGGGGGAACACAGGGCAGTGGGCACAAGCCACCCTAGACACTTGGCAGGTGACAGGTTATAAGTCTGTGCCACTGTCTGGATAGCATACTCCCAGAACCCAGGAGAAAGACCTGTGTGATGAAGCATGGATAGCACACAGTCAAGCAACAAGTGGTTCCAGTGCTCAGCACAACTGTTCTGTTGCAGGGAGTAGGGTATGGTAAGTTGATGCACAATCCCTTGGTCAGCCAGCAGTGTCACAGTGACATTACTGATGTACTCTCTGCCATTATCAGTATGCAGGACCTTGGGCCACCATCAAAAGAGGTTGTGAATGCATGTGAGATAGTGAGTGAGGGCTTCAGATAGCTGATTCTTATGGCAGAGGGGGTAAATGGTACCAAAGCCAGAGAAACCATTGATAAAGGTGGCAGCATAGATGTTGCCAGCACCAACAGAAACCATGCTGGCAGGCCTGATCAAGTCTGAATGGATGAGACCAAGCACTTTGGTGGCATGGGTTCAGGAGAGATGAAAAGAGGATCAGGGAAACTTCCCTTGAAGGCAACCAGTGCAGGGACTTGATGCAACAGAGGAGGATGGTGGAGTAAACCTGGAGAGGGATGAAGGCTTGATACATGAAACAATGGCCTCTGAAAGGTGGCCAAGCTGTTTGTGCCAGAGTCATATGGAGGGAGAAGTAAGGGTATGGAGACTGGGCACAGGTGAGAGGTCTACCCAATATGGTCTATTTTGGAGATGACCAACACTAAAAACCTGGCCATCCTTGGAGATGGTGCAGGTTCCTCCCTGGTAGTTGATGCTGAAACCAAGATTATCCAGTCTGCTGATGCTCAGGAAGCAACCCAAGGCATTAGGAACATGCAGGACTTCAGAGAGGGAGAGTGTGATAGTGGGTCCAGTTGGTAAGGAATACAGGACCCTTTGCCTAGGCATGAGATTGTAGATCCATCACCAATGGTTACTGACCAGAGAGAGATGGTGATGTAGGAAGTGAGGTAATCCTTGTGCAGAGTGATGTGATCCATACAACCTGAATCTAGCATCCAGGAGCAAGTGTCCTCAGAGTCATGACAAGCATTCAATAGTATGGAAGATGAGGAGGACATTGCATGGATATTACTAGTTTCTGTATTGTCTAGGTTGGTGACTGTTTCTCCAGAGAGTTGCCCTTGGGTATGTGGAGTGGTAAGAATAGAAGTGAGAGAGATCTTAGTAACATGGCACCAAATGCTTAAGCCTAAGATGATGAAGACTGGTTGGATAATATCAATGATTTTTGGGATGGAGTTAGAGTGTGAGTTGAGAGTATTAAGGAGTAGGACAAGCAGGAAGACTGAGTAGATGCAGATGGCCTGGGCAGGGCCCATAACCTGTTGACAACAGGCCATGTGCAGAGGAGAACTAAAAGAGTTCTTATTTGTACATGTAATGTCTCTACAGTATATGTAGTACCACACTGACTATGTGTGTATGAATGTATGCAAGTATGTGTGTGTGTATGTTCAGTATATGCAAAAGAGGAAAGAGGATGTTAGTCATTGTCAGTATAACATAATGTCAACACTTAAGGCAAGATATCTCAATGAATGAAAAACAGAGTGGAACAAGCATGGCAGATATCTTCATCCTCACCCTCCATAGGTTTGAAAGGAATGCCAGCAAAGAGTGATGGAGAGAGAAGGAAGATTTAGGTAATTCTTTCAAATCTTCATATGACTTGGGAGTGAGAACTCCATCATCATCTTCATCTGAAGTATCCCTATCTTCTTCAACTATATCAAATGGAATGGTTTTGTATTCATCATCTGGAGGTGGTAGAGTGGGGGTGGGTGTTTCTTCAAGAATATGTCAAGTGTAATGGGGTTTAGCCATCATATCTGGTGAATATCCAGTCTGGTAAAGGGAATAGCCACTGAATATATCACTTGAGGATTCTCTTTATGGTACCTCTTGTTACAAGGCACTTGCTTTGGCACCTCATAACACTTTTTCTTTTTCTTTTTCTTTCTTTTATTTTATCTTACTTACTAGTAAAGTGTAGTATTATTACTACAAGTGTGAGCTTAGCTCCAAATACTATAAAGTTTTCCTTCTTTCTATCATTATTTATTTATCATAACATTTACTTGCTAAGGACTATTACAATACAATTAGTAAGGACTTGTCTTATCTCACTTTTGTTTGTCTTTGTTTGTCTCTTGTTCACTTTCATGCCTGTGGCTGAGCCACTTACTATATCCATGGATGCATCTTAGGTCATGTGATCTCATCAATTGCTGTGCAATCATCATTGATCCATGAACCTTATCTACTTGTACTATCTTTAGCACCCTGGTTTTGTATAAGTAGTTGAAAGACTGGCAGTCTTAAACCCCAGTCTTGTCAACTTTGAAATCTAGGGATTCTCCTATACTGTGCTTGACCTAAGCTCACTACAATCTTACTGTTGAAATTGCTTGTGTGTACTATATTCTTCTCATTTGGCTTTCCCCTCTTCATCTCACATGTACTACCTGCATATGACACACATTACTACACTTACTACACTTATGAACATAATGCTACTCTGCACATCCTCAGACTCACACACCACATATTCTCTGGGACAACATGCATCCCTCCACTTATGGTAACTGTTGTATCCTACCACATACTCTCTGCTACAACTTTACCTTCATCCTACTATATAAGATGCTTTATACAATACAAACTCCTCAGATGTCTTACTATCAGTCTGACACATTTGAACCATGTTGCATTGCCTTACTGCACTTGCAACCCATTACTACTCTGCTGCAGACATGTGTCTGCCACTTGCCCTAACCCTGTTAGGGTTCTCATATTTGCTTTTGCTAATCTATATCATCATTGTGTTACGAGGCACTTGCTTTGGCACCTCGTAACGCGTTTCTTTTTTCTTTTTCTTTTTTCCTTTTCTTAACTTACTAGTAAAGTGTAGTATTATTACTACAAGTGTGAGCTTAGCTCCACTTTACTCAGTAAGGACTCTCATATTTCTTTTCTCTTTTATAGTACTTAAGTATTTACATACTTAAGTGTGAGCATAGCTCCAGGTACTATATCAGACTTATCATTTTCCTTTTTTATCTTTCTTTATTTATT